>RCUC01123359.1:0-44638 GCA_003697995.1 Taxidea taxus jeffersonii
GGGGTGGGGGGGTCGGAGGCGGCAGCGGCCGAGGGAGCCGTGGAGCCGAGGAGGGAAGGGGAGAGAGGAGGAGAGAGGAAGCAGGGGGAGGGAGGGAGGGAGCGAGGATCGAGGATGGGGGGGTGCCTTGGCAGAGTTAACTGCTTCAGTGCCGGCAGGAACCCGGATAACGGGAGAGGAGAGGAGAGCAGCAGCAGAGAGGCCCTGAGGCAAAGATGGAGGCCTGGCCAGGCACCAGCGCCGACGACAGAGATCAGGAGGATGACTCCCGTTTCTCAGAGGGGGAAGCACCCCGCAGTGGGGCTGGGAGCACCCACGCTCCCTTCAGCCCTGGGGCCGGACCCTGGCAGGGGGCAGGGACTAAGGGAGGGGCTGGCAGGAGGGACTCCGTGGGGGGCGAGCCATCCCTCCGGAGGCCTGAAGAGTGACTGTCCTAGACCCTCCAGTGTCCTCAACGGGGGCCCAGGAAAGGGGGGAAGCAGGAGGCAGAGGGGCTACAGGAGGGAGGGTGTGGAGAGGGCATTCCCTGCACCCCAGACTCAGGAGTTTGTCCTCAGGGCCCCCAAGCCCTGCAAGTGAGCTCAGCCATCCCCTGCCTGCCCGCTCCCTGAGGACCGGGGCCCACCTCACCCCCTTACCTGGCTCTCCGAGATGCAGGCCTCATAATAGTCCAGGATGTCTGTCACCAGAACAGAGCGGAGTTACCCTCCCCCACCCCTGCCTCCCAGGCCACCCCTGCCACCATCTCGCCTCCTGGTGTCTGGCCAGGGAGGAGCTCCTCCAGCCAGGGCTGCAGGATCCTGAGGGAGGGCGGTCAAGACGCCTGACCCCTGCTTAGACTCCCGCTTGCCCCATACCACCTGCTCAGGCCCGCCCAGCCCCCAAGGTCGGTCACTGCCCTGGCAGGTCCAGGCCACCCTTTCCACCACTGCCTCTCAGAGAATTGGGGCTACTCACCCAGCAAAGCCTGGAAGAGGTCACTGTGCAGCACGGTGAGGAGAGGGGGTGCCCATCGCAACAGTGGGGGGGCCAGGAGCCAGAGGGCTGAGCAGGGGGCTGGTGAGATGCCAAGTGAGGGAGGAGTGGGACAAGGGAGAGACAGAGGGACCAACACACTCATCTTCCCCAAACTGTGCTCTTTTGACCCACATTCTATGGGAAGGTTCAGGAGAAGGGTCCCCGAATCCCAGCCCCCACCCCGCTCAGTCCCCAGGCCTTTCCTCCACAGGACTCTCGAGTTTCACCTCTGGGTTTCTCGGACATCTCTCCCCTCTGACTAATCCCCTCTCCCTAATCCGCAGGGTTGGAGCTGAGCTGCCTCCCCACCCAGTTCTAGCTGTTAGCTCAAGTGGGCAGTCCCATCCTTCCCCTGGCGCCTCACAAGCTGGCCTCTCTCCCCAAAGCCGGGGGTGAGTTTGCTACACTTCCCAGAGGGGCTGGGGACGGGGTTCACCCCCAAGGAGGCTCCTTCAGCCCAAAAGGAAAGGCAGGTGAGCCCAGATCTCTCCTTCTGGGTGCGTCCCCAGTGGGTGGCAGGGCGGAGGTATAAATTACCCTGGATTCCTTGGCCTAGGGCTAGAGAAGTAGGTGTGTGTGTGAAGAGCGGAGGGGACAAGACTGCCTACCAGGTCCTCTGGGGCTGGGAAAAATCCAGTGTCAGAGATGTAGCCTGAACACATGGTCTCAGGAAGGAACCAAACAAGAGAGAGACGTTTGGGAAGATCTCGGAGGCTCTAAAGGAGAGGCACTGAATGTGCAGGGTCGGGGAGGGTCCTACTGTGAAAATTCAGCTGTTTCCAAAGTTAGTGACACCTCCCATGTCTCAGGACAATATACGTGGGTCCCCCCACCGCACCATGTCCCTTCTTTTCGTGTTGATGGTGACGGATTCCACAAGGGACCCCAAAGGGTCGCCTTTCCCTCCTCTGCCTCTGGCATCTATCTTAATTTCATTCTTCCCATCTCTTCCTTCCAACTCCACCTGGAAGTCCTCCTCCTGGTCTACCCTCCATCCCTCCGGCTGCAGTCGCCTAAGCTCCTCCCTCTTCCGCCCCAGCCTATCCCATCACCCTCTCCGAGGGCTACACTTGGGTTCGGACCGGCGGGATGTAGGCGTCTGGGGGAGACGGGGACGTTTGGAGATCGCCCCAGGTCATTCAGAATGCAGGGGCTGGGGGGCGCTCCGGAACTACACCTCCCAGCATGCCCGGGCGACCGGAAGCCCCGCCCACCCGCCTCCCGGTGCATTGTGGGCGATGTGTCAAGACTGGAGGGAGACAGCCCGACTTTGGCAGACGGGACAACGGCGGTAGGTCCGCGCTGGTGTCAGCGGCGGCCGCAGCGGTTCGGAGATGCAGGCGACTCGGATGGCCCCGAGCGTGGGGCGGCTGCTGCGGAGGTTGGGGGCCGGAAGGTGCGTGTCGGCCGGGAGGCATGGGGCGGGGGGTGGTGGCGGCGGGTCGGGGACCGGGTCAGGACTGAGCCCCCTGTCCCCACAGCTCGCGGCCCAGTGCGCTCCTGGGTCAACCCCCGCCCGGGCCGGCCTGCCGACCGCACGCCAGTGGGGCCGCTCAGGTGAGTGAGGGCGGGCGGGGGCGCGCCGTGTGGGAGTGGGGATTCCGCCCGGGCTCCCCCTTCCCCGCCGCCGGCAGGGGCCTCCCTCCCCGTCCCGGGCACCTGCTGCGCGGCCTGGCGCCGAAAGTAGGGGAAAGGGCAGGCCAGGGTGCCCTGATGGTGGAACTAGGGGAAAGGTCGCCGCACCCTCTCTCCGCCGCACCCAGCTCTGCCCCCTGGCTCTCCGGAAGCCCCTTCCCCGGCCTCGCTAACTATAACCTTTCCCCAGGCGGTTCTGGAGAAGTCAGATTCCCCCTCCCCCGAGGCCTCGACCAGGGAGAACCAGGCCAAGGCGGTATGTGGCCTCCAGGCCGGGAGGACCTAGATCAGGGGCTCACCCGCCCCGCAGACAGCTGCCTGAAACCCGCTTCTCCCTGCGCAGGAATCGAAGTCCTTCGCCGTGGGGATGTTCAAGGGACAGCTCACCACCGACCAGGTGTTCCCTTACCCGTCTGGTAAGGGCTCATCAAAGCTGGGTGGGGCATGGTGCCTCAGTGACCTGGGTGACCTGACCAGCCTGTTCCCCATCCCCCAGTGCTCAACGAGGACCAGACACAGTTTCTTAAAGAGCTGGTGGGGCCTGTGTCCCGTTTCTTTGAGGTGAGGAATGACTGGGGTGCGGAAACAGGGCTTTGGTCCCTGATGGCGAGGGAGAGGCCTGGAGCAGCTTAGAGTCTGGATGTAGCCTCCCCGGCCTTCTCCAGGAGGTGAACGACGCTGCCAAGAATGACATGATGGAGAAGGTGGAGGAGACCACCATGCAGGGCCTCAAGGAGCTGGGGGCCTTTGGTCTTCAAGTGCCCAGCGACCTGGGTGGCGTGGGCCTTTGCAACACCCAGGTGAGGAAGCCCCCCACCCTCCTCTCCAGCTGCACGGATCAAGCTCCTTCCTCACCTGACCCAGGGTTTAGGTTTGTGCAGTAACCGCCCCTGGGACCTCTGGGATGGCGACTGTGCCAGTCCATACACACTGTTCCAAACAAAACAAACTTTCCAGCACGTACGCTTCCAAAGGAAAAAGTGAACTGTATGTAGTCCCTTGAGCCCATGGACCTCATCTAGGTTCACGAGTCCCGGCACGGAGGGACTGACAGGCTAGGAAGCTTCCCTACTGGTGCCCCTCTCTGCCGTGGGGGTATTTCCTCTCTGCAATCACCGGGGGGATGCGCAGGTCAGGCCCTGCCCTGTTGTCCACACTTTACTGCCAAGGCCCCCACACAGCCAACAGCAGCCCTGGATGCCTGCTTTACCCCCACAGTACGCCCGCTTGGTGGAGATCGTTGGCACGCATGACCTTGGCGTGGGCATCACCCTGGGGGCCCATCAGAGCATCGGCTTCAAAGGCATCCTGCTCTTTGGCACAGAGGCCCAGAAAAAAAAGTACCTCCCCAAACTGGCATCTGGTAAGGCAGCCCCAGGAGACCAGGGACTATAGGTGTCCTGGGCTTGGTACAAATTAGGCTGGTGGCACGGAGGTCACTGCACAGCCGGTGTGTCAGCTGGGGGGGATTCTGGGAAAGCATCAGTGTGCTGGTCGGGAAACAAGAAGGGGACTGTGGCCAGCTGCCCGTGGGCACGGTGGGGCAGTGTGGGGCCTCCAATGCCCACCAGGACCCAGTTTAAAGGCATGTTCTCTCCAACAGGGGAGACCATAGCAGCTTTCTGTCTAACCGAGCCCTCCAGTGGGTCTGATGCAGCTTCCATCCGAACTTCTGCTGTGCCCAGCCCCTGTGGGAAATATTATACCCTCAATGGAAGCAAGATTTGGATCAGGCAATCTTCCCCTTCTCCGCCCGCCCCCCGTTTGTCTCCTCCTCTCCACCTCTTCCCAGTTTCAGGCCCCACTGCTCCGTCCCCCCACACCCTGACTGCCCCTCATCTTTCCATAGTAACGGGGGCCTGGCAGATGTGTTCACGGTCTTTGCCAAGACCCCAGTCACAGACGCAGCCACGGGGGCCACGAAGGAGAAGATCACAGCATTTGTGGTGGAGCGGAGCTTCGGCGGTGTCACCCAGTGAGTGGGTATGGGGAGAAGACAGAAGTGGAACCCGGGGCAGGGGGCGCACAGCACTGCAATCCTGGATTACAGGCCACCCTGGGGGACCCTGGGGACATGCGCGAGACCCAAAGCGGCTGGGCTGGACAGCACGTTCCCTCAGGGATTAAGCTGCAAGGAACTAACATAAGGCTTTGGCTCCTGCAACCGGTGAGCTCAGCATCTGGGAGGCTGGAGAACCAGGTGTCCTCGCCGTCGGGCCTGCAGGCACTACCGCCTACGCCCTCTCCCCAAAATGCAGCTGCCAGGCCTCCCGGGCTCCCACAAAGCCCCACCCCCCAGCAACCTCTTGAGCACACGTCTGCTTCTATACCCTGCCCTGTCGCAGTGGGCCCCCCGAGAAGAAGATGGGCATCAAGGCCTCCAACACGGCAGAGGTGTACTTTGACGGAGTACAGGTGCCGGCAGAGAACGTGCTGGGCCAGGTGGGGGGCGGCTTCAAGGTCGCCATGCACATCCTCAACAACGGAAGGTTCGGCATGGCCGCAGCCCTTGCGGGCACCATGAGGGGCATCATTGCTAAGGCGGTGAGTGCCCTCCCTGAGTCGGCTAGCCTGACGCAGTCACCCCATCCCCCAGGTCCTCCCTCCCCACCGCGCCCCTCTCCCAGCAGAGGGACACTCCAGAGCCACACGGCCACGCACGTGCCCTCTTCCAGGTGGACCATGCTACTAATCGTACCCAGTTTGGGGAGAAGATTCACAACTTTGGGCTGATCCAGGAAAAGCTGGCCCGGATGGCTATGCTGCAGTATGTGACTGAGGTGAGGGCCCGCCCCCCCTCCTCCCTGCAGAGCCCCATGGCCTTCCTCCCAGTCGGGTCGGACTACAACCCCCAGCAGCACCTGGGGCAGTGGGTCTCCAGCTTTACACCAATGCCCTAGGGGATGCGGGGAGGCATAGTCAGCTCAGCCGCTGCAGGAGGGGGAAAGCCGGGCCCTTCTGCCTGAGGTCCCTAAAGTGGACTCTCCCTGCACCCACCACCTGTAACTCTTTCCCCTTCCCAAGGAAGTCCAGTGCCTAGATGCTCCAGAGGAGCCAGTTCAGGAGAACAAGTGCTTCCCTGTGCCTCCCGGGTGGAGCTAGGAGGTGAAGGCAGGGGCCACCAGGAGCTAGGGCAGACCTGGTCTGGGGGCCTTTGGGTGATCGGGTTGAGCCTGACACTGCCCTTTTCCTTCCCCCATGTCACCTCAGTCCATGGCTTACATGGTGAGCGGCAACATGGACCAGGGAGCCACGGATTTCCAGATCGAGGCTGCCATCAGTAAAATCTTTGGCTCGGTGAGGTCCCCGGCCTATAGGGTGGGAGAGCCCAGGGTGGGAGCTCGGCTCCAAGACAATCTTACGTGGCTCTCGGTCCCCAGGAGGCGGCCTGGAAGGTGACTGACGAATGCATCCAGATCATGGGCGGCATGGGCTTCATGAAGGTACAGATGCGCACTCTGCGTGGGGCGGCCACGAGAGACAGGAGGGATGGACAGGGCACTCAGTGAGGCCAGGGCTCTGGCTTCCCCTGCGGCAGGAGCCTGGGGTGGAGCGCGTTCTCCGAGATCTGCGCATTTTCCGGATCTTCGAGGGGACCAACGACATTCTCCGGCTGTTTGTGGCTCTGCAGGGCTGTATGGTAAGAAGGAACCGGGGGGCAGGGGTGGAAAAAAGAGCATGTCCTAACTGTTGGATCCTCTTCCCACACAGGACAAAGGGAAAGAACTTTCTGGACTTGGCAACGCTCTAAAGAACCCTTTTGGGAACGCAGGCCTCCTGCTAGGAGAGGCGGGCAAACAGCTGAGGAGGTAAGCTTGGGCCGGTTGGGGCAGGGGTCAGGCTGGGGGGTGGTGACTAACCTGTCACTCTCCAACTCCCGGAAGGCGGGCGGGGCTGGGCAGTGGCCTGAGTCTCAGTGGCATCGTCCACCCGGAGCTGAATCGGAGCGGAGAGCTGGTAAGCAGCTGGTGGGGCCGGCAGTCTGTGGGGGGTGAGGGATGCAGGTGGGTCCCTTCAGTGCTGGCACCGTCCCTCTCTGTGCAGGCAGTGCAGGCCCTGGAGCGGTTCGCAAGCGTGGTGGAGGCGAAGCTGATAAAACACAAGAAAGGGATCGTCAGTGAGTGAGCCCTGCTACCCCCACCCCCGCCCCTGCCCCCTGCCCCCGGCTTTCACCCACCGACCCTGAGCCCTCTACCTGACAGATGAACAACTGGTCCTGCAGTGCCTGGCCGACAGCGCCATCGACCTCTATGCCATGGTGGTAGTCCTGTCCAGGTGAGGCAGTGGCCCAGGCCGCGGGGCAGGACGGGAAGGCACCCGGGGCGGGCTCACGGCCCAGGGTTGTTTTCCCTTCCTGCTTCGCACCAGGGCCTCAAGATCCCTGAGCGAGGGCCACCCTACAGCCCAGCACGAGAAGATGCTCTGTGACAGCTGGTGTATTGAGGTGAGATTCGGGTTACCAAGGGCTGGCGGCAGTGCGGGGCACAAGGCCAGGGCCTGAAGCCCTTGTCACCTGTCCCCAGGCGGCAGCCCGTGTCCGGGACAGCATGAGTGCCCTGCAGTCTGACCCGCAGCAGCAGGAGCTCTTCCGAAACTTCAAGAGCATCTCCAAGGCCTTGGTGGAGCGAGGCGGCATGGTGACCAGCAACCCCCTCGGCTTCTGACCGCTCCCCGCCAGGGCCTGGCCTGGCACGTGCCTTCTCTCATGCCCAGTCTCCCGCCCGAAGCTCTCGGTTTGCCTTAAAGAGGGCCTGGCCCTGGGGCCCTGCTGCTCGGAGGCCCACATACGGCCTCTCAAGTAAAGCTTCTGACAAGCCACTCTGCCGTGGTGTCTCGTCTCTCCCTCGCTACCTGCCTCCCTCCCAAAGAAAGGAGACAGAGGCAGCGAGAGTTTGCCCCTATTGCTTTATTTGGTTTTATACAAGTAACTAAATAAATAGAAAAACAAAAGCAGCTACGTGGGCCCCAGCACCAGCACCCCAGCTTCGTCTGACTGCCGGCTGGGATGCCTGCCCCCATCCTCCCAGGGTACCATTGCCCGGCCCTCCCCGCCCCCCACCCCCGGCCCTGCACAGGACACAGCTGACGGGGCGGGCAGAGCAGGAGGTCACACTCTGGGGTTAGAAGGGGCCCGGGACACAGGGATTCTTCATATAAAAAGGGAAGTGTCTACTAAAAAAATAGTCCAAAAATATGAAAGTCTATCTCAATCCCCACCCAAGGCTTACAAAAACAGTAAAGCTAAAAATAACCAAAGGTCCCTTGTACAGCCCCGAGAACAGGGGAGGAACCAGGCACTGCCGGTGAGAGTCACAGTGGCAAGCCCCGTGGTGGGCACAGGACAGGCAGAAGCACCAAACACAGACGGACGGGCTGAGGGAGGAGACCCGACTCGGCCCCGCTGTGCGCTCTACATAACATCTACAAAGAACTCACTGGGGTTGCCCATGGCCATGTGGAAGCTTTGGCGGCTCGCTGTCAGTTCGGGGGGCACAGACCCCAGGTCTCTGACTGGAGGGGCCCCCGGGGGCTGTACGGCTGGAGGGATGGGGGGTGGAAGCGGGGGCATCACGACCACCATCATGGGGTTGTAGGGCAGGGCTGTCCCCGGGGGCGGTGCATAGGGATGGAGCCCAGGCTGGGCTCGGAGATTGGGGGCGCCCCCTGCTGAGCCTCTGGAAGGCGGAGGGCCCCCATCAGCCCCACTAGGATCCCCGCCCCGCCGGAGGCTGCCTCCACGGCTGGAGGGCTCGGACTCACTGCCACTGCCGGACTTGGACTCGGGGGCCCGCTCCTCAGGCCTCCCTGTACGCCCTGCACCCCCATCGCTTCGCGTTGACCCACTGCTCCGGCTCCCTGTAGGGGTGGAGGGGATGGGGCCACCTGAGCCCGGGGCCCAGCATCCCTTGGCCTCCCCTGCCCCAGACTCTCCTCCCTGGATCCCCGGGGCTGTCCCCAAGCTCTGGCGGTGCTAACACAGAACAGTGACTTACCCTCGCTGTGTTGGCTGCTGGCACTGCCGCCCCCGTAGGTGTAAGACGAGAGCTCGTGGTAGGGCGGTGGCTGGGGGCTGTACGGGTGTGGGGCCGGGTACTGGTAGGAGAAAGTAGGCAGCAGGGGCCAAGGGGTGGCCCCGGGCAGAGGAGCCAAGGTGTCCTGGTCCGATGCCCCACTGGAGCCGTCATTGTCATTCAGGGACAGGTTGACGAGATCTGGAAAGCAAAGACACGAGATCGGGAGTCACTGCTCTGAGAGAAGCAGGTTCCCCAGAGCCATGCAGGAGGACGAAAACAAGAATCAACACAGTCAGGGCAGAGCTTGCCCAGAGCCTCCAGCCCCAGGCTGGGCGCAAGCTCGCCCACAGGACACGGATGGGTGTCGTCAGCCAGGGCAGGGCCTCACGCAGGACACGGGCTGCGCAACTGTCCACGGCGGCCCTGGCTGGCTTCTGGGCTAGGGGTGCGGCCAGAGGCGCAGGACAAGGCAGCAGGAGCCCCACTCTGGGGGCCGGGACAAAGAGACTCACAGCTCTCGCAGCCGCCACTGAGGTCCCCGAAAACGTAATAGCACTGCTCGGAGAAGGTGATCTTATTGACGGTATGTCGGATGAGGCCGGCCTTGAGCAGCCCGCTGGCGTACTTGCGGGCCTCCCGCCTCTCGGGGAAGCCTTCCACGTGGTGGTAGAGCCAGTCGACCACGTCGGAGCCTGGGGGCACCCAGAGCAGAGAAGCTCAGGTTCTCCTCCCCACCTCCCGCCTCACCCCTGCTGAGGCCCGCCCCCACCTGACCAGGACCTAGCCATACCAAGAAAGGCGTTAGGGATGGTGATCTTGAGCCACATGCGGTCCCGAACTTCCAGCCCAGACTCCGGGGCTGCCATGGCCTTGGTCACAGACGCCATGTCCGTGTGGACGGAGAGACCCCGGCCCTCGCAGCCTATCCGAGAAGAAACGAAGGGTCAGAGGTAGGGCCCACGACCGAGGAGCGGCGGGCCACAGCACTGGCGAGGGGCCTTCCAGGGCAGGGAGGGTGAAGTGGGCTGGGGGCTCACCCTCAGGCAGGGAGGAGCCCGAAGTCATGGTGCTCATGGACGAGGAGCCCGGATAGGCTGGGAAGGTGCCCGTCAGTGCAGCAGAGTGGGACACCCAGGCAGCAGGGTCGATGGGCTGGATGGGCTCGTCTGCAACAGAGAAGTCCCCGTGATGACGATTTCCCTGCTGCTCCCATCCCACCCCTGCCCCGTCCTCCCCCCTCCTCCACCCCTTCCTGTTGCCTGGAAGTCCGACCCCAGCTCCCGTCTCCTGCCCCCACAGCACTCACTTCGAGGAAGAGTGAAATAGGCCTGGGGAGAGGGATCCCAGCACTTGGCCACCGTCAGCACGATGGGGCTGTGGGGAGGGGAGCAGCAGTCATGCAGGGGTGGTGCAGGGTGGCAGCCACAGATGGGGCTGGGCTACGGGGCTGAGGTGGGGAGGCCCCGGTGCAGGGGACCCACTGACACGGACAGCTCTGGAAACACTGCTGACAGACACGAGAAAGCACCCGCGGCCGGGGACGCTGGGGAGCCCGTCCAGGAGCCAGGAGGCTGACCCTGCGCCTGAAGTACGGGGACACGCGGGGACACGCGCAGGCGCCCACGGGGCTGAGACCTCACAAGCGCCCGGGGGCGGACAGACGGACGCAGGGCAGCATCCGCCCGCCCGAGGGAGAACCGGCAGGGGGCACTCGGAGGGCTCTGCGGCCCCCTAGCTCCCGATCCGGGAGGGGGCCGCGCAGGTACCCCCTTGCCCCACGGGTGTTTGTCACGGTCCGCGGCTCTGCCCCGCTGCCCACGGGCCGGCGGCTCACCCTGGCTTGTGCACAATGTCCCGCAGCACCCGCACCGCGTCGTCATTGCTCATGTTCTCGAAGTTCATGTCGTTCACCTGGAGGCCGGGCCGGCAGCTCAGAGGTGACCCCGGCAGCCACCCCACCGCCCACAGCCGGTGCCCCGCGGCCCCGCGCCCCACCTGCAGCAGCATGTCGCCCGGCTCGATGCGCCCGTCCGCCGCCACGGCGCCGCCCTTCATGATGGAGCCGATGTAGATGCCGCCGTCGCCCCGCTCGTTGCTCTGGCCCACGATGGAGATGCCCAGGAAGTTGTACTTCTCTGCAGACGGGGCGCATGCGATGAGGGGAAGCCCGCCCGGCATGCGCCCCCCCAGCCCTGCGCCCTGCACCCCCGCGTACCCATGTTCAGCGTGACCGTGATGATGTTGAGAGACATGGTGGAGTCGGTGACGCTGCTGAAAGATGAGGCCTGCGGGGCACACGGGGAGGGAGTGGGGCTGCCTCCAGCGGCCCACGGACCCACCCTGAGTCTCACTTCCTGCGCCCCCCATGCCCCCCAAGCCAGGGGCCCCTTTCTCCAAGGTCCAGCGGCCCGGGAGCACCCCCTCACCCTCTCCAGACGGGGTGGCCGCTGTTTCCTCCGCCGCCGGTGGCGCTTGAGGAGGCGAGAGGCACTGCTCTGCTCCGTGGAGCTGCTGAACCTGGCAGGAGGCCAGCAACGGGGGTTCGTGGGCAGAGGCCGTCGGGGGGCAAGGCGGAGAGATGGGAGGCGCGGCGGGGACGCGGGAAGAGAGGGGGCGGGGGCCGTACCTGCTCATGGTGTCCTCCTCGTCGGAGTCCCCCAGGCTGGTGCTCTCCAGCTCGCTGGTCATCAGGGTCGAGGAACTCTCGTACCCAGCCAGGTGGCGCTCCAGCCTTGAGGGGCCGCTGGGCCTGTGGCCCCCCGCTGCGTGCGATCAGGAACCTCAGGAACCCAGGCCTCATGCCGCTTACCTTCATCACAGCTCAGGCCCAACCCCTGGCCTACCCAGCTCCCCGTGGACCCGACCCTCGGGGCCTGCCCCCCTCACCGCCATGCTCACTGCTGTCTCTCCTGCGAGACCGTTCCCGCCGCAGAGACACAACCGACTCTGTCTCTGTCTCAGGCTCCAGGTTTTCCCGGCTGCTGGACACATTGGGGCTGGGTGGGCAGAGACGCATCAGGGGGACAGGCCTTCAGTGTCCCTTCAACTTCTCCCCAGTGAGGGGGGCTTGAGGCACCCCCTCACCTCCTTCCCCCAGACTCGAGAATCCCAAAGACTCACTGGAAGGACGGAGGCCTGGAGTCCCCAATGCCGCTGGTCCTCTCCGGGGGCACAGGGGGTAACGGTGCGGGGGGCGGCGCCAGTTCTGTACGGGGCTCGTGGGCCGGGGGAGCCATCTCGGGTTGGGGGTTATCTGACGACACTAGCTGGAAAGATGCCATGACAAACACCGGCTCAACCAGGAAGGCAGGCATCCGAGAGGAGAGTAAGAGAAGGGACTGGAGGACAGGACCAGGTCTGAGTGAGCACACAGCCAGTGAAAGGCCCAGAAAAGGCAGGACCAAGCAGTCGAGGCTCCAGGAGAAAGAGAGGAGCTCCGGCTGGCTCTCCAAGCGGGTGAGACAGCAAGGAACCAGGGCCTCCAGCTCCGGGGCAGGGGGCAGGCGAGGATGAGAGGAGCCTGGCGATGCGGGAGGGGAGGGATGGGGTGCTCACCCAGGACACCACCCTTCCATTGAAGCAAGGAAGGCGAGCATTGTCATCCGAAATCTCCTCCTTCACCACTCTGCCAAGAGACGGCATAAAAGCCAGTGAGAACAGCCTAGGGCCCCCCACGTGCACCCCCACTCAAGGCTCCTCCCGATTCCTCGTCCAGATCAAGGATGTTGACTTTCCCAGAGCCTGACCAAGTCCTCGTCCCTGACGCCGAAATGCTTCTTTGCTGTCACACCTAGAGAGTCTCCAAACTCACTCCCCTTCCTTCCTCCTCCCCCTCTCCCCAGCTCATCCTCAGGTGCTGACGCTGCTCCAGAGATTTCCTTGGGTCTAATTCAAACTTCTCGCTGCAAGGTCAAAGGCCGGCCCATCCCCTCCGGTGACTGCAGCTGCCCTAAATGTTTGTTTAACCTTAGGAGTCCTGTGGGCACGTCCCCAGCCTCCAGCCTGCTCCTCCCACGCCATCCCCGAAGCCTTGGGTCTGAGATCTGTGGTCTCCCACTTTCCTTAGTTTTCCCCATCTCACTCCCAGAAGACCATCCAAAAGTGCCGCTACCTTTCCCCACGTAAAAATACCCGTTACGTGGAAGACTGGTACTTCCTCGCCAGGCTGAGCCCTCCCAAGGACAGGTGAAGCCCAGCTTCCCATTCCCCTGTGACTCATCTGGCACAGAATTCTACACTAAGAAGCCCAGCCTTGGGGTCATCTCTCCCACAGGTTCCCTGGGATGGACGGCACTTGTCCCTTCTTCTCAAGCACCACGGGCAATGCTGGACGCCCGTTCTGTTCAGCACTGTATCCCGTATCCCGGTCACACAGCAAGGAACCTGATGCTTGGTGAGCATGACCAGCTATCTGTTGAGTAAACATATGAACTACGCAGCTCCCCGCCCTGAACAGACTCTCTCTCATACACACACATCCTTGCCTCCAAATTAGGACAACCTGTCTGATTAACCCTTTAGCCTGATATGGTTCTAGGAACCTGGATATATGATGCCTTAAACGCATTTGTTATCAGTGGGGCAACTCCGCCCGGATCATGACCACCACCGCGTCACCATAACACAGTACTTTTTGCCATGTAACCCGGTCTCGGCGTAACCTAGTCTGGCAAATCATTCCACTCTGTGTGACCTCATTTACATAGTCAGCTTAATACTAGTCACAATTACAACTCACCAAAAAATCACTGCGCATCGCTTACCTGGACTAACCTTTTCCTGCTAACTGTGTCCATTTCCCGGATTATGCCGCTAACAAACAGAAGAACCTTCATCTAACTCCCAGGTAATTCCCAAGACAGTCCTGTTTTCCCAATGTCCAGCAATCTTTTCAGTAGAGGCCAGTCTATTCTGCTGTCCTCGAACCTGGACTGCCCCAGTCTAATCCAGCCTGCCTTCAACGGGCTACCTGGAGGGCTCAGCTCAAAAACTATAAATGTATTTATTACTTAAAATCCTAGTCTACCCCAAAATGACCCAAACTACTCCAAAACAGAGCAATGTGTCTTAGCAACAGCCTAGAGCGTCCCCTCATGCAGCCGTCTGCACCAATGTTGACCAGATTATCCCAACAGGGCTGTCTGCTCCTCTACAGACTTGTCTCCATAAAAATGAGGCCGCAGCAGAAACTCAGATCAACCAATCCAACCCGGTAGAGATCAGAACGGCCGAAGTTTTTCCAGGAGAGCCCAGTCTGCTGCAAAGCAGGCTAGACCACCCCCATACACCACCCTCTGCGCTAGTAGGACCAGGACGTCCCCAGACAGTCCCGCCTGCTGCAGTGTACCCCAGAATATCCCAAGTTATCCCGACACGGTTCAATCTACATCAGCCGATTCCGTAGCCCCCCCGAGCCCGTGTGTACCGCACCGCTCCGAAGGCACCGAGCCACCCAGAATACCCCCAACTCAGCCAGGGTGCCCCCACCCTACTCCAGTGTCGTCTAATCTTCCCCAGTCTGGCTCGGCGGAGCCCGGCGCGTCGTCCCACGGCTCAGTGCGCCCCGGTCCGTCCAGGCATAACCTTGCCCGTCCTGGGATGCCCCATCTGCCGCCAGCCTCATGCCCTGTGCTGCACCGGCGCCCCGCAAAGCCCAGCAAGGCCCGGAGCAGGCCTGGGCCCCAGCACGGAGCCCCATCCACCGCAGCACAGCCCCCGTCGGTGCAGCCTAGGCCTCGCGCTCACCCGAAATCCTGATCCATGGACTTGAAGAAGTACTTAGCGCCCGCCGGCCGCTGCAGGACGCTCTTGAAGTCGCCGAGGGTGATGCGCTCGGCGGGCACGGGGATCTTCACCAGGTAGGGAGTCTCCTCCTCGTCCAGGTGGTAAATCACCTTCGTCTCCCCGACACCACCGCCCCCCGCGCCGCTGCCCGCCATGGTCTCGCCCGCGCGCGCCCGGGCTCCGCCGCCCACCCAGCCGGGCGAAGCGCCCCCGCCGCGCCTGCGCACACCCGCCCCCCGCCGCGCGAGCGCCCACAGCACCCGCCCCGCGCGCGAGAGCTGCAAAGGGGAGGGGGGCGGGGGCCCAGCGGGATGGCGGCCGACGGAATGGGGGGGGCGGGCCGTGAAGCTCGAGCCGAAGCCGCGGACCCGGCCGCAGCCGCCGCCGCGCGCCACCGCCACCGACGTCGCGGGCGCCCTTCAGCACCCCGCCCACCTCTCCTCATGTCACGTGGCCCGCGGCGGCCCGCCCGGCCACGTGACGCCCTCCCGGGTCACGTGACCGGCCCCGGCTCCTCCCCGCGCCCCGCCACGTGATCGTTGCTTTCAGCAACGGCCTCCCAACCCTCAACGGCCCCGCCCCCAAATGTGTCCCCACCCGCGTCCTCCCGAGGACCCCCGCGAAGCTGGCCCTGGCCCTCGGGGCTGACCAGCGGCTCCCACCCCCCGCTCTGCCCGCTCGGGCGGGGAGCTCCAAGCAGCGCAGATTCCCCTGGAGCGTGCGTGTTGGGGGTACGGGCCGGGGGAGACGGGGTTCCTGGGCCGGGGGCGCGGTGGGAGCAAGCCAGCTGCGGCCGCGAGGCTGGGGGCCCGGGGGAGGCGCAGAGCCGGGTCGTTTTGCGCTCGGACTCGAGGTAGGCTTCGGTCTTCCCGCCGGCCTGTCCACCGCCTCCCTCCTGAGCAGGACAGTCAGTGAGGGCTAGAAACACAAAGAGCCCACTCCGCTTTATTTACAACACGCAGGCTGTCTGTACAAACAGCTGGCCAGCATTATTAAAGACACGAGGTGGGCGAGCGGATCGTCACCTTTCTGTTTTCCTTCCTCCCTCGGCCAGACCCTGGTTGGTACTCCACCTCTGAGCTGCCCTGCCCGAAAGGGGAAGTCCAAAATTAAAAATACAGCCGGTGTAGAATGAATGGGGAGATAAAAGAAGAGGAGGAAGGGGAGTGCTCTATTTACACTAGAGTTTTATAGACAACTGTCCCATTCCACCCCAGCTCCAACCCTGGCCCAGAAAGTGAGGGGCAGCAGGTCTAAGGGACAGGAATTAAGTGTCTAGGGACCCAGACAGCCTCCCACCCCCAACTGTAATGGGTCCATGTTCAAGTCCACAAGGTGGGAAGGAAAGGTTAAGGTTGGAACGTGAGACACTCATTTCCAAACCAGCCTCCCTTGGGAATTCCTGCCTTGAAGTGGGACAATAGCCAAGCTCCAGGGGATAGGCTGAGGACCCTGAGGCTCAGTTCCCAAGTCACGTTGTCATTTGAAGTTCCAGCCTGGAGACGGCGATGTCAGGGCTCTCCAGACTTGGGAGGCCCCCCTACCCGCCGGGCCTCTGGCCGCAGTTCCTTGCATTTCTGGCAGTAAAAGAAGTCGGGGACATTGGTCTTCTTGATCTTAGCACAGGAGAGGTGGATCCAGGTCCCACACAGGCTGCACTCAATCATGGGCCGCCCCGCAAAGGGCTTTCGGCAATAACATGTGATCAGGTCCCATGAGTCATCACCTGGGGAAAGAAGGTCTGGTTGGTGTTCTGCCTGAGCTCTTGGGTCCACAAGCCCAAGCCCATCCTCCCAGCCTACCCTGGGCCTCCGCAGATCTCTCACCTGATTCTACCATGATGTCCTCATCCATGACCCGCATCTCGCCCTCACTGGAGCTGGCATCTCCATCCTGGCTCGTCTCAGTGCTGCCCACTTCCTTGCTCTCGCTGTCAGTGGGAGGGTTTCCTTCAGGGTGCACTGTGGCAGGGGGCCTAGGAGCCTCGGGGGGTGTTGGCAGCACTGGGGCTGGGGCTTCCCCCCCTACCACTGCTGCCATGTCTTCCTCCTCCTCCTCTTCATCTTCCTCCTCCTCCTCTTCAGAGTCTGTATCACTGGGGGGGGCCCGGGGAGGCCCAGGAGGTGGGAGTCTGTCCCCCCGATCTGCCTTTTTCAACTTCCGTTTCTTGCTCTTCTTAATTCGAGACCTCTTTTCCCCATCCCCAGGAGCTGGCCGAGGCCTCCGAAGCACCCCAAAGCCAGCCCCACCTCCCGGCCCCAGCTTTCGGTTCTTTCGGTCCTTCTTTCGAGGAGGTTGGGAGAGGTCCCCCTGGGAAAGGGGTACAGGGGTGAGAGCAGCAGGGGGCCGGGAGGCGTGTGTCAGGGATGTGGGGGACAGTGGAGATGCCATTTTGGGCCCATCTAGATCAAAGAGAGAGTCCTTGAGCTTCATCTTCTCAAGCAGAGTTGCACTGTCAGGGGCCTGCAGACGAGAGAAAGTGGACCTCGGGGGTCCTGGTTGAGTGGGACCCGATTGAGCTGCCCTTCTCTTGGATGATTTTGCTTTCTTAACAAAGGTCTGGATGGTTCGGAGGTCTGAGGGGGCCGAGTCCCAGCCGTCACTGTCTGCCGCACTCTCACCACGCAATGGAGAACTGGAGCCAGAGGCTGGCCAGTCACTTTCCTTGAAAAAGGGGAGAAACCAGGGTCAGTAGGCGGCCCGGTGGCATCTCAGCCCCTCCAGGAACTCAGCTTAAAAGCCAAGGACAAGATCTACCCAGAAATATCCTGCTCAGGCCACCCAAAATCACTACACTCAGAACTGTCCCCTCCGCAATTCCCCTGAGAATCTCCTCTTGAAAACCTCCTCTTGTCTCTGCCCTCACCTTCTGGCCTGGTCGTCTCCCCAGTCCCATCTGCCTTACAGCACCGTCTTCCCCAGACCAGAACCCTCTTTATCTGTTTCCTCAAATGCACTGAGAAGAACCTTTCACGAACACCCGCAAGCCATTAACTGCTGCTCAGGCCACCCCAAGGCACTAGTACCGCCACCAGTTTCCAATCTCCATGCTCTCGCCCATCCCATCTGATAGGCTTCTGCTGTAAAGTAGCAGTCCCCTCCACCCTGCGCCCTCCTAAGGTCTAGGACCCCCGTCCCCCAAGCTAGTCATCCTCCACTCCCTACCTCTTTGCTAGGGGGGATGTAACCGGCATAAGCCAAGACAAAACTGCAGAATTTGTTGAAATCCTCAATTGTTCTCCGACGCTTCTCTGGTGGCTGAAAGGAAGGAAACCTGTATCACGAGGAATTTAGGAGGGGCATTCCCGAAGGCACAGTCCCCGCAGTGAAGCAGTGAAGGATCTAGAAAAGGCAAGGGAGCAGGCCGAGGGAGAGAGCAGAGGTAGAGCATCGGGCAGTAACCCCAGGCTGCAAAGGGAAGGGAGGCTCACCTGAGTTTCTGGCTTCAGGGTCGGAGGTGGATCTGTGGAAGCAGTAAAAGCTGAGTCAAGGCCCCACCTCTCAACCTCGGAGGTCCCAAGCGGCCCCCCACTTTCCTCAGGTCCCCCGGCCAGGCCAGCAGGTCCCCAGCTGTGCGGGACCCGCCCCTGCTCCCCCTTCCGCCCTGCGAGGGGCGGAGCCAGGGCGCGGCGCCCTCTCAGGCCTCGCTATAGCGCTCCCCTCCCCCCCCACCGGAGGCCTGGCGCCCCGCCCCCCCAACTCACGGTTTCTCTAGACTCGAGTCTACTCGATCTCTTGGCGCCCCACCCCGCCATACCGCTCCCCGGACCGAGCTCGGGCGGCCGCCTGCCCCTGTCCTTCACACGCGCCCAGTGCCCCGAGTTCCTCCCCGGTCGCGATCTACCGCCGGGGGCCCTCCGAGACCGCGCTCGCAGCCCGCCGGCCCCCGGGGTCCAGGATGACCACGCCGAACCGCTCCCCACCCTCCGGCCCCTTCTACTCGAGCACGAGGCCCGGCGCGCCCCTCACCCCCACCCTAAACACACACAGGCACACACATCCGACGCCACTCCGCGGCCGGGACGGACCAGAGAGCTCGAACCCGGACGCGGCCCCGCCTGCCCCCCCCCACCCCCCCCCCCCCCAATTCCCCCTCCCCCCCCCCCCCGCCGCCGCCCCTGCCCCCCCCCCCTCCGCACCTCCCAGGCTCTAGCCCTCGCCGACCAGCCCCCCCCCCGCAACTCGCCGGTCTCGCCCCCCCACACCCCGCCCCACCGCCCCTACAACCACCCGGCTCGCCTCGCTCCCCAGCTCGCTCTCCCCGCAACTACCCGCCCTGCACAGGTCTCTCCACCGCAGACAATACCCAGACCCCCTCTTCGCCCCACAACTATCTGCCCACCCCTCCAACAATCACCGGGCTATCTCCGGCGGCAACTACCCGGAGCTCCGCCGCCACAAACTCCCCCACCTCGGCGAACTACCGGGCTCCTCACTCCGTCCTCTCCTACCTCCTCCCTCCTCAACAACTCTCCGGCTTCCAGACTCCCCCGGCCTCCCGGCCTCAGGGCCCCAACGTGCTGGAGGCCCTTTCGGCCCCTAACCCCTCGAGCTCCGGGGCTCCAGCTCCCACTCCCCACCCCCCCCACACACATCCACGACGTCTGATCTCCAACTGCCCCCAGCCCAGTCTCCCACTCCTCTTTCACCAAGGTCTCGCAACTCGTCGCTCTCCCACCTCCGGGGGCAGGCCCCCGACCCCCTCCCCGCGCTCCCCCGCTGGGCTCCGGGGCTCGACCTCCAAGTTTGCCAATTGATTCCCCGCCCGCCCCCCACCGGCTCAGCGCTCCGTGCCGGTCGAGAGCTCACCTTCGGGACTGGGCTCCGCCATGGCTTCCAGCATCGCCCCCTCCCCTCCTCCCGGTCCGGCGCCCCCCTCCCCTGAGCCGGGGATCCCGGTGCCGCCTCCGGTGCTCGGTGCTCCTACTGCCTCGCTCCACAGAGGTGTCTGCCTCGGCCCGGTAATGACTCCAGTCCGCTAGCCGCTGCCGCCACCTCCCTCTACCCCTGCCTCCCGCACTCCCGGACCGGGCCCCCTCCCCCCGCGCCGCCGGCCGCCTGCTCCCTCCTCCTCCTCCTCTCTCTTCCCTCCTCCCTCCCTCCTCCACTCTCCCCCCTCCCTCCGCGGGCGCCGACGCGCAATGCATCAAGGGGTTTGTAGTCCGTCCGGCGGCCGCGGAAAGGGGACCACATAGGCCTCCGGAACTTCAGTTCCCAGCAAGCCGAGGAAGGGCGCAGGCGCACTAAACCGCTCCCCTCCCCCGGGGAGTGGCGGGGAGATTGGGAGCGGAGGGTAGAGCGGAAGAGCGCGCGCAGGCTCCTGGGAAATGTAGGCTGGGCGGGACTAAGAAAGAAGGAAAAGAAGGGATTAGAACTCTCGGCCACCATACTGCCTCATTCTGCGGCTTTTCTCCCCGCGGAGGACCGCCCCACTTCCGGCCAGGCGAAGAAGTGGTTGCTGGGGGTTGAAGTTCTCCGGATGATAATGGCTCCCTCCTTCCTGACTTCTCCCTCCCTGGAGTTCCACCCACCCGCGCGAAGTCTGGTCCAGGGAGATGCAGCCGAGGACAGAGTCCTCTGACCAGTTCCCACGCACGAAAACCTCTTTCTTAGTCCAAGGGCTGTAACAAACCTGGGTGCATTTCTCTAAAGCAGGTACCCTCAAACTTCCTCCCCAGGAACCCAAGGTAAAAAACCAACCACGTACTTTTTTACATCGGGACCCAACAGACACGTCTATAAAACTTTAACTTTGACGAAACGACACTCGGAGTATTCCATCGCAACAAAAACGCCTTTTTTTTCCCCCCTCAAGGAAAAACCCAACATCAACAGAATAAACCAAAATATACTACCCTCCCTCCAGCCTCCACTTTCCCCACCAAAGGACAACTAAAAAAGGAAAAGGGGGCAGGAAGCAACACAAAGCAAAATCCAGTTCAGCTTGGTGGTTTCCTCTTTATTGATGTGCCTCCTACCTTCCCCCCACAATTTCAGTCCCTTCCATCTACCCCCAAAAAAGAAGGTAGTGAAAGGAAGGGAATGTTGGGGTTCTGAGCCCCTTGAGCAGTTAGAAAGGGAACAGAAACCAAAACAATCACTGGGGGTGACAGAGATTGACAACCGAGAAGTTTAAAGCAGAGTGGGAAAGCTGGTAAGAGAAAGGGGAGAAAGGAGAGGTCCAGGAGGCCATCTCTCCCAGAGCCCTCCGGCTAAGAGGGGCTGGAGGAGAGCCTCAAACATTAGGAAGTGCAGATCCTGAAGGGAGGTGGTGGTTGAGCCCAGAGGAGGGGTAGGTCAGGGAAGGGGGGCCACCTCTTTGTAGAACGAGACCCCCCACCTCAGGGGCAGCAGCTTCGCAGACCGTAGACACTTTCATCACTGTAGGCAATGTACAGAAAGAAGTCTTCTTCGTGGTGCTCCTGGGGCAGAGGCAGAAAAGGCTGGTACTCGGCTGTAGCTACTTAACCCACTGCCCAGACCGATTCTTCGAAAGCCCCTGCCCACTTGGGCCCTGGCCCACTCCCTCACTTGCTCCAGGACGGAGCAGCCAAGCCCCATTAGCCCATTAGCCTGCATTAGCCCATTAGCCCTAGCAGCACTCCTGGGCAAAATGACCTCAACGGTTCTCTGATGCCCTGGGGGGTGGGAGGGAGAGAACTGGAGAAGAGGGAGGGTCAGAACAGTGGCTCCCGCTCAGCTCATTGCTCCCTCCCTCCTCTCTACTCCTACTGGGCTTCTCCAAACTTCCACCCCGGAACTACCCCAAAATCTTGGAAGTCAAAGATAAACCTGAGAGCTGAACAAGGGACTCCTCTAAGAACTGCTGACCTGAAACTCTTTTCCCCTCAAGCTCTTCCCGCGCCTCTCCAAAGTCTCGACCCCTCCCGCCGCCATACCTGGTAGAGCTGACCCATTGTGGCACTGGTGGGTGGAATGACATTGTTGACAAAGAAAAACAAGGCATCCTCAGCTCGGAGATGAATTCGCTTCCGGATCAAGAAGTAGAACTGACCAACTGCCGAAGAGACAAGGTATGACAACGTCCCAGAGGTCCCAAATGGCCTCCAACCACAGTCCCTGTGCGGAGCCTCTTCCCACAGAGACTGCACTCCCACCCGCAGGAAAGCAAACCCGGACCTCGGGGCAGGACCCCACCTGTGAGATCAGAAGGCACCAGATATTTCTTTTTGTCCAGGTCTCCTATCCGAGCTTTGGGAGCCTTTTCTACTATCACCTGATAAAGAGAAGATGAGAATTAGGAAACACCGGGTGGACAGCCGCACAGTTACACCGGTCAGGAACTCGAGTAACAAAATTCCGAGCACCCAAGCCCACCCGACTCGCTCCTCTTTGTCTCGGAACACGCGGAGCAGCCTCGAGTAGAGATCGTGACCCCACTGCGTCGGACTCGCCTGAACATCCAAGATCGCTCGGGAGGGCGTCCTAGTAAACAACTCCCCCAACCAGGCGGGGATGACTCGTCTGGGCGGACTAGAGCGTCCACCTCAAGAACCCAGCGAGCTGGGGGTGGCCATGTGAAGCTCAGCCTGTCCACCTCCCTGCAGCCTCCCACACCGCTCTCCGCGCCTCTCCCTGCCAGCCACGTCCCCTCACCCCCAGCTCTCCCGCGGCCCCGCTCCGTTCAACCCCAGGTCCCAGCCACAGCAGCTTCGGGCCCGCTCCAGCCCAGCTACGGCCGGGCGGCTCGATGCCCGCGCTTCGCGGCCGGACCCCAACCCGGGCTGTGGCGTCACAGCCAGCGCCCCGCGCCCTCGGCCCTGGCTACTGTCCTCACCGGAACCCGGTCCGGGTATTTCTTTCGGATCTTCTCGCCCTCAGAGCGGCGTTTCTCGAACGGATGCTCCTCTTTATACACGAACTTCATCCTCCCGGGGACCGGGCTGGACCGGGCTGGGCTGCGGGAACCCGGGGGGGGCCGGGACGGGGGGCGGCGGCGACGGCGGCGACGCGCGGGCGGACTCAGCGGAGCGATCCCGGGACTTGCGCCACTTCCCTATTCACCAACCCCGCCCCCGACCGTCCGGGGCCGCCCCGCCTGCTAGGTTACGCCACGAGCGCAGCGGCCCGGACGCCGCCGGCGTAGCACCGCCTACGGACGGCCCCCTTCCCGCCGCCTGCGTAGTCGCTTTGGAACCAACTTGTGGGCTACGCAAGCGACGTAGCGAAGGTGGTTGGCTTGTGCTGTGCTCGAAAATAACCGAAAGCCCACACTCCGACCTTCCCCCAGCAAGCTGGAGACCCAAAGGCTTAGGAGCTGCTAATTATAACTGGAGGCTTGGTTCTCCCGAGGTTCTTTTCGGAAACGAGAGGAGAGGAGGGAGGCTGGGGGAGGCAGAGGTAATTATGAGGCTAGCTATTCCCGAAACGCGCTGGTACGCCGAAGGCGGCCGCTGACACCAAAACAAAGTAGTGCCGAGACGGAGGAGCTGGGCCTTCGGAAAGAAAGGGGCAGAAACGAGACACCTGTCCGGGGAAGCGCACAGACGCTCAGGTTCCAAGGAGAAGTGGCAATAGGGGCCGGAGAGGAGGTCCGAAAGGTAGGGACTACGTCGGCGCGGAGGAACACCTCCAGGGTCGGTCCGGCGAAAAATCATGTGATCTCGGAGAAGGGCGGAGCGTCACGTGGCGGCCGCGGGAAGTAGAGCCGGCCGCGGGGAGGGGGGAGGGGCGGGGGCGGGGGCGGGGCCGGCGGGAAGGCCGGCGCGGGCTGAGCGCTGGGGCGCCCGCCGCCTGAGGGAAGCGGCCGCGGGCCCTGTACACGTCGGTCCCCCGGCGTCCCGCCTCTCCGGGGTCTGGTCCAGCTTTCTCCTCCCTTCATACAGCTGTGTCCTACGGCTCCGCCTCTCACGTTCCCTCGGGCCGGGCGGCTGTCCCTTCCCTCCCCAGGAGGACGCGCGTCCTGGGGCCAAGTCCCCTCCCGCCAGACGATCCGAGGTCGAGGTTCTCCGCTCCTTCCCCGACGCCAACAGCACCTCTCCCCGAACCTCGTCCCTGCTGCAGTCTTTCTTCGCTTAGGGGACAGGGTGGGTGTGAACAAAGGCTCCTCCCCTCATTGCCCAACCCGCAGAGAAGGACCTAGGGCAGCTTCGGTTTCCAAAGTTATAATGCGTGGTTTAGAAGAGAGGAAAGAGAGGGGGAGAGAGCTGGTTACAGGTCTGAGGGAGTCTAGGAAGAAGGGAAAATAGAAAAGGTGGGGGGGGGACAAGTTTGGGGAAAACCCAGTGGCCCAAAAATCCCAGTTTCCCACCCACCGCCCAGCCCTTGGAGTGAAGAATTAGATCAGTTTTGTACAAGAGTTTTTAAAAAATCAAATCACAACAAAGCTGGCTTGGCTTTCCTTTGAGCCTCGCGGATTACCGAATGTCTGTCATTCTGGCCAGTCCTGTCTCTCCACCAGACATCGGCTCTCCTAGGCCTCCGCTCGTGTCCCCGTCTGGGGTTTCCAGGGAGTGCGAACGCGAAGTCAGAGTGAGGCTGCTTCAGAGTCCGGCCCACGTGTCCGTCCAGACTCCGCGCCCGGTGCAGGGCTCCCGGGGCAGAGGGGCGGGAAGGGCAGACCCTGCCCACACAGTCCTCACCACTGGACAGGGCAGCAGACGGCATCCCGAGGGCTCACCCTCCCTTTCCCCCCCACCCCGACTCAGGTGGAGGGGGAGCAGCTGTCACCAGAGCCTGTGTTGGTGAAGGTTTCGGCTCAGCACAGAACGAACATCCGCGGTGAACCTGGGACGACAAGAACTTGAGTTGGCGGAGCCCTTACAGTTGATACCCTCACAACACTAGGGTCAGGCGGCCTCATGGGAGATGTGGGGTGGAAATGATCACCATCTTCACAGGAAACGGAGGTCCGCTTTGCCCAAAAACCCACTGGCTAAGAGTGATGAGCTTTACTGTAAGGAGGCCTGGGCTCAGATGCTAAGTTCTTAAGGGAGAAGAGATGAATGAGACAAACAGGACACATGTTTATTCCCTCTTGGGATTCCCCCACCTCCTTTCCTCCGAGATCTCAGGGTCTGACTTCCCTCACCTGAGCGCATCCAGCATGGGAAGCAAGTTGAGAAGGGCGGTGTCGCTGGGGTCACTGAACCACGATTTGATGGGGATGGCGTTGTCTGGGGCGGGGCAGATAGATGCAGGTGAGAAAAAGTGCAAGAGACAGGCTGATTTTTCTAGCTGCGGTCGGGATCGTTACTTTAAAACATGTTCCTCTCCCGACCCACCCAAGCCCAGCAACCTAAGTAAAACCTTCCTGATTCAGCCTATAAAGTAAAAATCACCTTTAATCACCATATCTCATGGGAGCATGAAGCTTCTAGACCACTGTGTCAGTGAGGCAAATATGGTGGGAACAACCCAATCTATGAAATGGACGTGGGGGGGAGGGGCACCGTCTCAGGAAAAAGAGAAACACCTCGCATCCTGACCCACAGAAAACCAGGAATCCCAGCCCAGGGCTTTATGAATCCCTCCTCAGAACCACTTCCCGGTCCTGCCAGACCAGCCTCCCTGTCCCATACCTGGGTGGCTCCTGTAAGCCCCTGGAGAGTTATCCAAGATCACGATGCTGGAGAGGTCGCTGTGGACCACAGAGAGATCCTTGATGTAGCTGCCCAGTTCCAAAGTGCAGTGCTGGAAGGTAGGGCGAGCTGGGCATCAAGGGGAGACTCGTTCCCCCCGTGACCGGGGCCCGGTCCCCACAACGCCCACAGGCAGCCAACTCCTACCAAGGGGATGATGCCGCCCGCCTCCCCTGGCCCCCCAGAGGGTCCCACTCCAGGACACAGCCCTGCGTGCCCGGCCACACCTTACCTGTCTGTAGTATCTGCGCTTGAGAATGCTCCTGCTGTTGTCTAGTTTGTCGGCCACCGCAGAGCCGTAGATCTCCATGCTGGCCGTGAACACCACCAGCTCGTACCACTGACTCACCTGAAATGGAGCGGGGGAGACGGAGGTGTCGGGGAGGTGCCCATTCCTCCAGACACTCGGTTCTCTAGGTTCACTAGGACTCCAGCCCAGTCCCGCGGGCCTCTCTGAACTCTGAAGGCCCCCACGCTCAGAGTCTTGGGCACCACACGCCATTAAGACGACGCAAAGCTGTGTGAGCGGACCACCAGGCCGCCACGGAAGGACAGAATTACATCCGCACGGCAGGCGAACCCCAGCTCCCGAAAGCCATCCGAGCTCTCACTGTCCCACAACCTCCCCCCTCCAAAACCGCCCGCACCCATTTCTCCTCGGCCCCTACTTCCTCCGAGCCATATGAATTCCCAGAGCCCTAAAACCATTCCTTCCTCACAGAGCTCCCCTTAGTTTCTGCGAACTCACCACTTCTAAGAAGAAGTCCACGTGGGGCCTCTTATGTACAAAAAACCGAACGGGATGTTTGTCTATCACCACCTGTGGAGCAACAGGGAAGGGCGGGGGGTGTCAGCACCAGAGCACAGGCTGAAAGGACACTCGCGCCCTCCCACTGCCCACTCCCCTCCTTCGGCGTGCCACTGGTACCAGACGAGGGGCGCAGGGACGAGATGCTCTGGGACTGGGAAAGGAAGTCCCGGTCGGGGCAGAGCAACAGGACCATCCCATCGCTTCCTGTCCCACACACACCTTGAGGATGAAGTCAGGAGGCGTCCCAGGCCGGACGGTGGGCCTCAGCACCCCATCGTGATGGGAGTGGATAAGTGTCTCATCCAGATCCAGCACCAGGATCTTCCTCTTGACCTGACCTGAACCACAACGCGAGGGGGTAATGCCCGCCGACCTCCAGCCCACACCTTGAACCCTACCGCACCTTACAGGGCTCTTCCCAGCTAGCATACTCACCTAGCCGATTCCGGGACACAGGAGATAAGGGGAGGATATCATATCGAACAGTCTGATACTGAATTACCTAAAAATAGCAAAGGAGGGGATTGGAATCCTTGACAAGGAGATCATGCCAAGGAACACGTACTGTGTTGTGTGCTGGGCATCGTGGAAGTCAATGAGGATTATTTCACTGAACCCCCCAAACCCTCGTAAGAGTAACATAAGACCAACAACAACATCATCTCTTTACATCATCTTCCACTTAAACACGGAAGAGCCCCAGGCTTAGCCGGGACCACGTAAGACCACACAGCTAAAATTTACCTTGTGTGGTCGTCTGTCCCCCCCCCCCCCCGCCGCCCGTTAGAGTGAGAACTCGGGGAGAGCATGCGTGTCGTCTCTATCACGCCTGTACTCCGACAACGCTGCCACAGGACGGCCGGTTAGTATCAGGGTCAATGTGGTGATGGTACGAGGATGGCACCCATGCCGTAGGACCCCAGCCCCCACTCTCTCGGCCAGGACACTGTGGTGCTGTGCCACAACAGAGCAATGCATGGCCCTTCCCATGTCCACCCCGAGGCTCCTTTGTCACGACTCCCATCACCTCCCTTTGGGACCCGAGAGCCGCAGATTCCTTCGTGGGCTGAGAGGAAGAGTCAGGGGAAGAGGTCCTTGGGTACCTAAGGGGAAGGCAGGATGAGGGAATCCAGGGGTTGTCAGGTCAGCTAAGTTCCGCTGGCCGGGGACCACCAGGCCTATTTTAAGCAGCCACCTGTCCGCTTCTGTCTCTACCCGCCAAGTTACAAGTGGCAGAGAACCTCAGCCCTCTGACCTGCCTCCTTATTCCGGTACCCCGGGTAGGACACACAGCACTGCAAAGCCCCGCCTGCCAGCATGACGGATGGGTGTTGGGAAGGCCAGGGTGAAGTAAGGGCCGTGAGGGAGGTGAGGAAGGGACAAGGACGTCACCACCTCAACCTTCCAGCTTCTCCAAGCCTCCTCTAGAGGCTCCTATTTCTAGCGCCCAGATCTCTCTCATGCAAGCCTGGCCGTCCCTTCCTCTGCTCTGCTCTCCTCTGCACAGACAAATGCTCTTCAGCCCATCCCCAGGCCCCAGGCTCACCTGAACCGGGCAACCCCCTTGCAAACCACAGGGCCCTCTCCCCCTAATGCCAAGGCATCTGCCCTTCTTTTCTCCCTGGGCCGGGATGAGGGATGGGATGGGGGCCGCGACAGCTCAGGTGTCCTGCCCTGCTATCTCGGGTTGCACATGCTGGGCATGAAGGGAATGCTCTGAGCATCTGCCAGAAAGGGGATGGGGGTGGGGGGAGACACCAGATTGGAAGGAAAGACAAAAGGCTGCGGGGTCGGCGCTGGCCGGAGGAGAGCCATTTTGCAAGTAACTAGCATCTGGATGGGCCCCCAGAACAGAAATTTGGGGGGGGGGGGCGGGCTCGGAGCAAGGCCAGGCAGAGAGCACAGCAATTAACGTGCGAAGAAAACCCCAGGAGCTCACCCCATGCACATCGCAGCATTTCTGACCCCAAGTTCTTCTTGGCTGCTAAGGGGTTTCAGGGAAACACCCTGCCTACAACTATGACCACCCAGAAACAACCCGCATCCTAAATCAGGAAGTGGTAGTGGAGACACCGAATTCGAGGCCAGGCCCACTCCCCCAAGTCAGTAAGGCCACGGCCACGGCCACCGCCACCACCCAGGGCTCTCTGGAAATTCTCTGGCCGAAGCAGGCCCTAGCTGCTTTTATTCTGCCAAGTTTTACCGAGGGACGGCAACAGAGCAGAGAACTTCTGCACCTCGGCGTACTGAATCCTCCCCAGACTCCTTTCAGAGGACTCTCCCCGGTGTCCAGGAGAAGACAAGAGCACATTCACTAAATGACAGTGGGCTCTGGAGCTTTGACCTTGGGGAGGGAACCCAGAGATACTCGGGCACTTCACTGCCCACAGTGTCCCTCGCCAGGCTGGGGTCTCCCGGGGAGGCAAGCGTGCCCTCCGGTGCCCGTCCACCACCGACAGGCACCCGTCTTCCCACGGAGACACCCGAACTTTCACGGGCTCCCTTCCCTCAAGCCCAACGTGAAAGCATCTTTCTCGGTCCCAGGGTCTCGACAAATCCTGGTACCCGCACAAGTTTCCAGGGCCCTTCTGGAGGAGTCCCCTGAATGCCACCGCAGCGGTTCCTCCTCACACCCCAGGCTCCTCCCGAGTTCCCATCCTTGGGTGTCACAGAGGCTCTCCCGCCCACCCCTACCCCTGACACCTAACCCGGGCTCTTCCCTGGCAGGAGGGTCTTCCACAAGCCCACGTCGGCAGGGCTGGTGCCATCAAACAGGTGTCCCCTCCTTTCGGCTTCTCCCCACCCACCCCCTGGCCCCCCCGAGTTGCGAATCCTGTCCCCGACTAGCACCCCGTCTCCGTTCTACTGCAAGGGTCTCCCCCTCCCCGTTCCGCCCCAGGCCCAGCTACGGGGGCCCCAGGTCTCTAACGGGAAGAGCCGCCCGCGGGACTCCGCTCCGCAGCCCAGGCAGAGGCCCGGCACTTGGCGGAAACCCGTGAGCGCCGCGGACGGAGCTTCCCACCAGCGCCGGCGCCCGCCCCGGCTCACCGTGCGGATCTGCCTCCGCAAGAGGTAAATGAAGAAGCTCCAGAGCTTGGCGGCGAAGGCCACGAACGTGCGCAGCCCCAGCAGACACTGCGTCCGCATCATCCCGATGACCCCGGCACCGCCGGCCCCGGGGCCCCCGCGGCCCAGCTCCGCCAGCCCCCCGGGGGCAGCCCCCCGCCGCCGGGAGGGGAACGGGGGCCCCGAGTGGCAGGAAAGGCTGCAGAGAGGGGCGCGGGGCGGGCGGCTCAGAAAGCCACCCCCGGCGAGGGGAAAGCCCAGCGGAACCGGGAGCTGGGGGACAGGCGTGGGCAGCCCGCGGGGGCCCACATGGGCGGGGAGTGGCACCGACGGCTTCGCGCAGGTCGCGGGCCGAGACGGGTCGGGCTAAGTCGGGGTCCTCCGAGACCAGGAGGGAAGGGGATGGAGAATTGGGGGAGGGGGCCGTGGGGGAGGGGGCCGGGCAGGAGGGAGGGGGAGGGGAAGGGGGAAGCGGAGGGAGGCCCGCTGCGCAGGCGCGCTAGGGGGCTGCCCGCGGGAAAGGGCGGGCGGGCGGGCGGGGGCCGCGGCGGCGGCGGCGAACTGGCCGGCTGAGCGCAGGAGCGGGGAAGGAGGGGGAGGGGGAGCCGAAGGGCGCGGACGGCTAGGCCGGGGCGGCCTCCCCCTCCCCAAGGTCGGGGGTGCCTCAGCCGCTGGGGAGCGGGGCTGCAGCCTCTGCAGCTGGATTTCCCACTCTGACAGGCGCCATTTTACCGCCCTAAGGGCTCCCTCCTCCTTTCCTCCCCCCTCCTCTTCCCCTCTGACACTGCTTCCGGTGGTGACGTGTATTCGCTTCACCGGGACTAATGCTCCCCCTCCTCGGTCTGTGGGGGCGGGGGAGGAAAGCGGAGTAAGCGCCCCGCGAGGCCGCAGGATCGCGCAAGCGCGGAAGGCGGCGGCGGGGCGGGGCGGGGCCTGGGACCGAAGCAGGCCCCGCCTTGAGCGGCGCGGGCGGGGCGGAGTGACGTCCCCCGCGGCTGAGGTTGGGCGGTCCGACGGGCTCGTGCGGCCTCCTCCCCCGCCCACCGACAACTGCCCCAACGGCTCTTCCGGCCCTAGTCGCGCAAAGGATGTGAAGTGTCTGTGCCCCGGGACTCGGGAGGGGCCCCTCCGCGTGAGGAGACCGCGCCGGGACATTGAACATAATCGCCTCGTTCCAGACTAGGCCGGGTGTCCCGCCCCTTTGCCCTGGAGGGGGCGTGTCAGCGGGCTGTGACGCCATCAGAGGGCGCCGGAGGAGGGACCGACGCGGATTGGAGATGGAGTCGGTGCTGGCCCTGGGCGGGCTGGTGCTGCTGCGGGGTGAGGGCCGGAGGCGCAGGGGCTTCCGAGCCGGGATCCCAGGGCGGAAACGGACTGGAAGAGCCATGTGTCCCAGGCTAGGGGTGGCCTCCAGGGGCTCGTGAGGACGGAAGCCCCCGCTTTCTCACGCTGTTTATCCGTCCCTCGCTCTCCCCAGACTCCGTGGAGCGGGAGGGGCGCGGTCTCCTGAAGGCGCTGATCAGGAAATCTGCACTGTGGTGAGCGTCCCCGGCTGGTCCCCGCGGTCCCCGGGGCGGGGGGCGGGGGGGCCCGGGCCCGACTCGGTGACGCGCTCCATCTCTGCCTCAGTGGGGAGCGGGTCCACATCCTGGGCTGCGAAGTGAGCGAGGACGAGTTCCGTGAAGGTTTTGACTCCAGTATCAACAGCCGGTACGTTTGGAGCGAGCGCATTCCGTGTGGGGGTCTCCTGGGAAGTCCGTGGGCGGCAGCGAGCGCAGAACCCGGTGGGTGCTGGCGGCCGCTCAGATACTCATTGAGTGAATGCATGTGGGTCTCTCCGGGGGTGCAGATTCGTAAGGGACGAGCCGCGTGAGTATCGAAGAATCCAAAGCACAGACCGGAGAAGTGGAGAGAAATAGAGCGTGATAAGAGGCCGGTGGTGCTTTGCGTGGGAGGATAAGAGTAAATACACTCTGGGGCACCTGGCTGGCTCAGGGGGCAGAACCTGCTCCTCTGGACCTCAGGGTTGAGTTCCGCGCCACGTTGGGTGTAGAGACCGCTTACAAATAACATCTTTAAAAAATTAATAATAAATAAACTTAGTGTGCCTTTATGTTACTCGCAATGTCATGGTGCTTTATCCAGACGTGGATTCCAAAGTTGTGCCAACCCTAGCTGCAGGGTACTGAGCGATTTGTCCTGGAGGCAGAGGGAACAGCCTGTGCCCACGTGGGCACCGTTTGTGGGACGTGGGAGAGTTCCTTGTGTCCAGAGAAAAAGGCATCTCGTAATATAAGATCTTACAGAGCGGGAAGAGGAGTTTAGACGTTGTCCTGAAAGTGGTGAGAGTCATTTCAGAATTTGGGAGGAGAGTGATAACAGCCGGTGTGGAGAAGTGTCCTGAGTGGAGAAGGAGGTTAGAGAGGGGCAGCCTGGAGACAGACCCAGGAGGGAGGGCTACTGGCAGTTTTCCAGGTGCGCTCAGGTGCATGTGCACCGAGCTCCGGTTATGAAACGGGTGCTGCAGTAGGCACAGGGAATGGGACAGGAGTGGTACCCACCCTGATGAATCCCAGGGAGCGCTGTTAGGAGATGACAGGGGTCTGCTCCTTAAGACAGCAAAGTAAGGGTAGAGAGTTTAGGACAAACGTGAAAGGACTCTAGCGGGTAGAATTCCCAGGACTTACAGACTGCTGTGGGGGAAGAGGTCAGGACGCTCCTGAACCCACCTATGTGCCTGGTTGCAATGACTGCTCTCTGGTCTGGATAGCTCAGTGGGGTCACGCCTGTCTGTTCGGCCCTAAGTTTGTATCAGAGGTTGGGACGGGTTATGTTAAGGCACTTATAAGAGAAGTTTATAAGAGGGACGCCTGGGTGGCTCAGTTGGTTTGGCGGCTGCCTTCGGCTCAGGTCATGATCCCAGCGTCCTGGGATCAAGTCCCACATCGGGCTCCTTGCTTGGCGGGGAGCCTGCTTCTCCCTCTGTTTCTGCCACTCTGTCTGCCTGTGATCGCTCTCTAATAAATAAATAAATAAATCTTTTTTAAAAAAAGAGAAGTTTATAAGAAGTTTAGCCACCACGAATCCTGCCCCAGGACTTCTAACCTGTGCCACACTCCCTTGCCTATACTTGCCTTTACTGCTTTATTGGTAGGTAGTGCCACATAACTTAGTTCTCGACCTTCTCGAAGCTGTTCTGCCAGCAGGAACCACAGGTCATGTCTTCTTTTCTCTGTTCCTCCAGGGAACGACACTTAGAAAATATTTGATGATGACGAGGATAGCTAACATTTGCCAAGTGTTAACTATGTGTCAAGCGTTATTGTAAAAACCGAGCAGTTGGTATCCCTGTTCCAGGGTTGAAGAAACTGAGCCTTAGATGAAGTAATTTATGAGTCAGGTGACCTTGGATCTGTAGTAAAGCCAAGCTTGGAACTCAGGGCTTTCTGACACCAAAGTCTGTGCTTTCAAGCACTATATTCTATTTCTCGGGATCCCTTTCACTGATATTTAGAGTATTAAGTCAGAGAAATAGAGCCCCAAAGGTCACAGAGTGAAGTTCAAGATTGAGGGGAAGGGGCAGTGGTAAGTGCTACCTTGTCTCCTGTTTTCCCTTTGCAGGCTGACTTACCACGACCTCTTCAGAGACCCTCTCAACTGGTCACAGTCTGGGGAGGCCCTTCGGGGGGGACCCCTGGGAGCCTTGCAAGCCATGTGCAGGAGGACAGATCCTGGTCCCGTTACCATTGCTCTCGATTCACTGAGCTGGCTGCTACTGCACCTTCCCTGTCCCACACTCTGCCAGGCCCTCTGTGCCCTGAGCCAGCAGCACTCCCGCCCCGGTGAGTCTCCCCTTCATTCTTTTCATATACCTTCCCCTGCCAAGGAACAAGCCCCTTTCCAGCCTAAGAAAAAACATATTAGAGATTTCCCATTGGGCCTTACTCCATCGATTTGTTGTCTGTCTGCTTTCCTGACTCTATCATGATGGCACTTACCAATCACTTTACTATTTCTTTTCCAAGTTCTTTGTTATCTGTTTCATTCATTCACACAACAGATAAGAATTACGTAATGTGGCGGGTACAGTTCTAGATGATGGAAAGGTAAGGACTAGCTACATTCAGATTTTTTTTCAAATTCCCATAGAGGATACAGACAGGTAAATGAGCAATTATGATAGTCTGATAACAGCCGTGATGATAAAGGAACAGACACAGAGTGCCTTCAGGAAAGAGCTGCCTGGAAGAGCAGGCGAATTTGGGCAGACTAGGGGCCCTGGCAGTAGCCCTGAAGCATGCTGTGGGTTCTCCAGTGGGCTCTCTGGAGTCAGATGCCCAGCCTTATGTTATGGTGTCTAATCTCTCAGGGTTTCGGTTCACTCTATAGAAGCAGGAGGGAGGGTGAACGGATGGAGGAACCATTAGGAGTCGGTGTGGGAAGGTCAGATATGCACAGATGTCAAGTAATAGCAGTTTCATGTGGTTCAACCTAAAAACGCTGGCCTCCGTAGGGACTGAAATGTGACAGTATATGGCGCAGTGCCTACAACTTTGTCCGTGTGCCCAGAAAGGGAGAAAGAAAGGGAAGGAGCCAAAGGCATTGACTGGAATCACAGTGTAAAGTTCCCAGACCTGCAAGGAGTTCCGTGTGTAAGAGACTGAAGCTGGAAAGTAGACAGAGAGCAGGTAGGGGAGGGTCTGATTCCATCCTCTGGATCTCCTGAGCAAGAGCTCCTGAGGACTGAAGTCTGAGTGAGCCGTGTTGAGATTTGCAGTAACAAGGTGAGGGCAGGCGTCTCCAGGGCCTTGAGACCAGCTGAGGGAGGTCAGCCTCCGCAGAGCCGTGAGGGATGGGGCCTCCCATGCTCTTCCATCCTACCCCTTCGTCCGGAATGTTCCCTCCTGCCCTTACCCGCCCCACCCTTCTTGTCCCTCCAGGTGGCAGCTCCCCAGCAGAGCCCGTGCGAGTGCTAGGCCTGCTGCACGAAGAGCTCCATGGCCCAGGCCCCCTGGGAGCACTGAGCAGCCTGGCCCAGGCTGAAGTGACCCTGAGTGGGACAATGGGCCAGGCTTCGGCCCACATCCTCTCTTGGAGGCCCCAACAGCGCCCAGCCTGTCAGGTCAGGAGAATCCCAGGGAAACGCGGAAGGTCGGGGTCACACAGAAGGGAAGAGCGCTGATGTGAGGGAGCACTTCCCTGTGTGTCATCATTTCCCTCATTGAATCTTCACGGCTGCCCTGTGAGGTGGATGGTTTTATTCTCCCCATAATTGAGTGGCTTGGGGAAGGTTACCCACAGTTCCAGAGAGGAAGTGGTAGAACCGGGATTTGTTTGGGGTCTTTTTGTTTTTTAAGATTTTATTATTTGTCAGATCACAAGTGGGCAGAGAGATCACAGGTGGGGGGGGGTGAGCAGGCTCCTTGCTGAGCAGAAAACCTGATGTGGGACTCGGTCCCCGAACCCTGAGATCATGACCCGAGCCGAAGGCAGAGGCTTAACCCCTGAGCCACCCAGGCGCCCTGGAACCAGGATTTGAACTCAAGATGGCTTGACTGGGATCCCATGAGCTTAACCAGGAGCAGCTGTCACCTTCCAAGAAACGGCAAAGGACAAAAGCCTGGGAGTGGTCCCTGGGGGACCCGATGGGAGAGGTTTGAAGGAGGGCTGAGGAGGCACGAGTAGGAGCTGCGGGCCCCTCATTAAATAGATGCTATTCCCTCGGAGTGCCTTTCCCTGCTTTGCTCTGTAAGATGGAAAACACCTTTCTGTTCATACTCTTTCTTCTCCGCAGACTCAGTGGTTCTCCGTCCTGCCTGACTTCAGCCTGGACCTCCGGGGGGGACCCCCGCCAGAGTCCCAGACCCACCCAGATCCTCACACACCCCCGGTATCTAAGGGTGCTGGGGCCAGAACAAGGGAATGCAGGGGTGGGGTCAGGGATTCCAGCTGTGAGCAGAGTGGAAGCATCCTTTGTACCTCCAGGTGGACCCCACAGCTCATGTGACCTTTAACCTGCACCTGTCCGAGAGCGAGCGGGCAGCCAAAGACAGCCTGACATTGCCCTTCCAGTTCAGCTCTGAAAAGTAAGGCTAGGGGCTAGGTGCCTCGTTCATGGGTAGGGCCCGGCCTCGGCCTGGGATGGGAGGGCCAGCAGGTTATCGGTTAACCTCCCAGACTTTATAGGGGCTGAAGTCCACCTCCCGAGACAACTCTGGGGAGTGGTTCTCTATCCACTCTTACTCCCAACCAGGCAAGAGAGCATTTGTGTGTCTGTTCGCTCCAGGAGAGCCTTGGGTCACAGAGCTGCCCAGACCAGACCCTGGGGAAGTTTCCAGGCAACAGTGTTGGGAGGACAGGAAGCTGGATGGGTGTGGTGGGCAGGTTAATAACGGCCTCGCTCTGCGCTTGTTCTCTGCCTGCAGTGTGGGTGGGTGAAGCAAGACTGCCAGGATCCTTGCCCTCAAGCTCCAAGAACGTGGGGGCGTCATTAGGGGAGCGGTCCAAGAACGTCTGTCCCAGTCCAGGTGGCGCTCCGGCACCAACTGAACCAGGAGGTCAGAGAAGGAGACTTGGACCAAGGAGCTATGGAGGGACAAAGAAGAGGGGGTCTGTCACCAGGAAGAGAGTATGCAGACACGAACCCCAACCCCTGCCTCACCAGCACCCCTCCTCCCCCTCTGCTTCCTCAGACAGCAGGCTCTGCTGCGCCCTGGGCCCAGGCAGGCCACCGGCCACATCTTCTATGAGCCAGATGCGTACGATGACCTGGACCAGGAAGACCCAGATGATGACCTGGATGTCTGACTGGCCGGGAATTGGAAGGAGAAAGACCTTGGACCCATAACCATCCTCCCAATTGTTTACATTGGCCTTGCCCTGTCCCTGCCCCCACCTTCGTTCCCCCCGGGCCTGCAGAGGCCCTGCCCTGTGCCCTGTGAGTCAGAGTAGCTTCCCTTCAAGACAGAAGGTGGGAAGGGGACATCAGGGGAAGGTGAAGAGAATGGGAACCCCTCCCCTCCCTGCCTAATAAAGTATTTTTCTATTGAAAGGAATTTGGGTAGCCATTTCAACAAGAGCTGGGAGCACAAGGGACTGAGACATGGGAAGAGCTGAGGGAAACCACGCACCTGACTCTCTTAGGTTAACAGTGCTGGGGCCTGAATGACAAGGAATGGTGGCACAGGGAGAGCCGTGGGCACCACTGGTGCTCAAAATGGGTCTATTTCAAGCCAAAGCAGGTATATTTAAAGGTTCCAGGTTCCCTGCAAGGATTTGGGCTGGAAGAAAGCAGAGGCCCTGAAGGGGAAAAAAAGCAGCAAACTTTCCAAAACATACTTTTTTATTACTGTACAAAAAGCACACCCAGCCCTCCCCCTGCTTTGTCTCCCTCCCCCCCCCCCCCCACCCCCCCCACCCCCGGGGGGAATGTACACAGTGCGCAGGGCTGGGGTGACAAGGCTTCAGCTCGGCACCCTGCCCATGGGCTGAGATCTGCCCCAGGTTCTTTCTGGTACCTGGGCATACCAGAGGCTGCCCAGCTGGGGCAGGGGGGGTCCCAGCTCACACGTACTCCTTGGCAGAGTTAGGCTTAGGGTAGGAGCGGGGTGCACGGTACCCAGTTTTGCCCTCACTCCCAGGACAGGAGCAGGACAGGAGGGCACCTCCCAGGATGACCAGAGCAGACCCTGCCCAGCCAATGAAGATGGCAGGACCAAACTCGTACCTACGGAGAGAGGGGGCTGGGGTCAGAGAGCCTGCCTTTCCTGACCCGGGAGCCCAGGCCTGGTGCTCCCTTAGGAGGCAGGGCTCCCAAACTTACTTAAGATTCGTGGGAATCAGTGGGTTATAAAAGTCGGTGACAATCTGGTGGCCGGACCAGGAACACGCGATCAAGGCAGCAAGACCTGAAGAGAGGATGGTTCAGATGGATGAGCAGACCGCAAACCAGCACTTGGCACACCCTCGGTCCCGGACGCAGGGGCCGAGCTCACCTGCCACGATGAAAATGATCCCTCCGGTCATGGCTATCCGGGCCTTCTTCACTTTGTCGTCTCCCCCGCAGTTGGTGCACTTCATGCCCGTGGTGGCCACGAACATGGCCAGGAAGCCCAGCACCAGGGATACCACCATCAGGGCTCGGGTGGCCTGCAGGGCCGCTGCGGGGAAGGGGTAAGGACGCCCTCCTTGCTGGACGTGCGGGCGGCTGCGGCCTTGAGTCCCCCCGGGCCGCCTGCCTGAGGCCCCTTAGGCGCCCGAGCCCCGGACGGAGCAGGTGGGTCCCGCCCCTCGCGGCTCCAAGGCCCTCCCGCCCCGCCCCGCCCTCTCTTGCCCTGGGACGCGCCCGGGGCGCAAGGGTTTCGATGAAACTGCCCGGGGCTGGGGGAAGGGGGACGAGGCCCGCGGAGGCCGGCGGAGGCAGCGACCGGGGCACCCCCGCGGCCGAACGGTCCGGCCCGCGGCCCCGCGCTGACCCCGCTATCGTGGCCACCGGGTTTGTGGCTTCGGCTAATCGGCCGATAAGATTACAGGCCGCAGGCGGCGGCCCACGTCTGTCCGACCCCGCGCCCTCCGCCCCGAGCCGCCTTTTGTCCGGGAGAAAAGGGCGGGAGACGGAGGCCGCCACCCGCGCCGGCCCGCGCGGGAGGAGAGCTGGAGGGGGCTGGGCCGCCGGGGGAGGGGGCGCTGGGGGAGGGGGCCCGGCCGACGCGCAGCCCTCGAACCCCGGCCCGCGGCCACTTCCGCTTCCTCCTCCCGCCGGCTCCCCGCGACCCCGCGAAGGGCGGTGGGGCCCGGCGCCCTTTCCCGCTCCCCGCCCCGAGCCCACCGCCCCGGGCGCGTCCGCCCCGTCCGCCCCGCGGCCTTACCGGGCAGGGCGAGCACCGAGTCGTACGATTTGCAGCTCACGAGGCCGGTGCTCTGCATGACGCACTCCATCCACAGCCCCTTGTACATGGCCTGGGCCGTGACGATGATGTCGCCCGCGTACGAGCTCATCTGCCACTTCGGGATGGCGGTGCACGCCACCAGGGCCACCCAGCCCAGCATGGCCATGGCGAAGCCCAGCAGCTGCAGGCCCGAATTGGCCATCTCTGCCCTCAAAAAGACGGGGCGGGCGACTGCGGTGAAACAAAGCCTGGGGGGTCAGCCCCACGAAAAGGCCACTTGCGGTGGAGTCTCGAGCCACCCAAAGAGAAGGGTTTGTGTCCGGTGGTTCCAAATCTTTTTGTCACCCGAAGAAAACACAAACCGATCCCTCTTCCGGGAGGGCGAGGGTCTTCACAGCTCAAGGAACAGGATCCGCCCGAGGACTGGTGGTCGAAAAAGCGATCGGCGAGGGCCAGGCGGTCCCCTCCGGGGCTCCCGTAGACCCCACCCAGACAAAAGGCGGAGGGGCAGTACGCGCGGTCCCGGGGGCTGGCGGTCGCCAAGGTACCCTGCGCTGTCGGCCCGAGGCTGCGGCGCGGCGGAGAGGTGGCTCAGCCGTGGGCGGGCAGGTGCGGCGGGCAGGTGCGGCGGGCAGGAGTATTTGTAGGGCGTCGGGGGCGCGCCCCGCAGGCTCCGGGAGCGCGGGGCGGGCGGACCGCAGGGGCAGCCGAGGGTGACCTGACGTCACCGAAGGGACACTCACCTGAGCCGGAAGTCCTGGCCCCCACCCCTCCTGGCCCAGGTGAAGAGGAAGAAACCTGAGCGCCAGGGTCACGCCCCTTCTCTCGCCGGGCTGGGACTGCGGCTCGGGGGGAGGCGGAGGCTTGTCCGGAGTTCCGAGCTCGGAGTCGGCCCCTCTGGGCTGGACCTCCCTCGGGCACCGGGTGCCTCCTCCCCTCTCCCCAGCAGGTGCGCCTGGGATACTGCGGAGCTGGGGGGATGCCCCGGGGCCCGGGTCTCCGCCCCCACCCCCACCCGCAGGGACTTGGTTTCTACCCCGGGCGCTCTGTGTGCCGCCCTACTTTCGCCCCCACCCTCTGCTCTTTCTTCCCCCTCCCTCTGGTTGGCTATCCCAGCCGGCCCCAGCTTCAGGAGCCCTGGTGCGAGCCCCCAGAACTCCCGAGCATCGAGCATCGAGCTTCGGCTGCCTCCCTGGAGTCTCCATTCCCAGAGCCACCAGCCCGCCGCCCCTGTCCCTTCCTAGCAAAGCGACAAAAACACTGAGGCCAGAAGTCAGCAGAAGGAGGGGAGCGGGGTGAGGCCTCGGTCCGATTCTGGGCCACACCCGCCATTGCCCTCCCTTGGAATCTTTCCAGACCTGTATGTCCTCCACTTTCTCGCTTCCCCGTCCCTCTAGCCATGCACACATCTCCCTTTCCCTTTCCTTCCTCCCGAGCCTGGACCTGACTCTGCACACTGTGCTCCCTAACGTCCAGCTCCCCCGTGGCCTTGGCCGCAGCCTTCAGACTCCCACATGGCCTTCGGGCTTCTGCTCGCTCTCCCCAGACTCGCCCCGGCCTCCCTGCGGACATGTCTTCCAAGCGTCGCCATTCACTGGTCCCTGCCTCACCTCGTGCCTTCTCCCCTTCCCGCCTGTTCCATGTCTCGCTCCGTGCCCTTCCCTCTGAGTCGGCCTTCCAGCCCCTTCTCTGCCCGGGAGCCCCGCGGCCCGCATCCCTGTGCCCTGGCCCAGAGTCCTCCTGACGCACCTCTCCTTTGCTCTCTGACTCACACCTTCCCATCTTCATTTCTCTCTCCTTTTTCCCTCCGATCTCTCCCATTTCCCGTTTTTCTTCCTCCTCTCAACCATTTCTCTCCTTTTCTGCAGTAAAAATATTAAAGGGACATGGCACTATGCTAATTACCCCGCTCTTCTAATGCGGACTTTAATGAATTATCTGTCGTTTGTTTTTATTTTTCTGTTTTTTTGATTAATGGTGAGTTGTTGTGTTTTTTGTGGTTGTTTTTTTAAGGCGCTGTCCGGCTCCAGAATTTGATGTTTCTCGCTACTGCGCTATACCCAGCTCGTCCCCGAGCTCGCTGCCGCGGCGCAGGCCAGCCCACCATCTCCCCTGCTGCCCGCACACCGCAGGGGCCTCCAAAACCACAGCCCTGCTTACCTGCTTGTCCTTCTTTTTTTTTTTTTTTAAGATTTTTTTTTTTAATTTATTTATTTGTCAGATAGAGAGAGAGCGCAGGAGCGAGCACAGGCAGACAGACAGGCAGGCAGAGGCAGGCTCCCTGCTGAGCAAGGAGCCCGATGTGGGACTCGATCCCAGGACGCTGGGATCATGACCTGAGCCGAAGGCAGCCGCTCAACCAACTGAGCCACCCAGGCGTCCCCCTGCTTGTCCTTCTAACACCCATTCTCTGGAAGCAAACATTTGTTTGTTTGTTTGTTTGTTTGTTTCAAACTTGGGTCTTGTCACTTTCCGTTTAAAATCCTTAAAATCTTCCAGGGACTCCTGGATAGTTCAGTCAGTGAAGTGCCTGCCTTTAGCTCGGGTCATGATCCCAGGGTCCTGGGATCCAGGCCCTCATCGTCGGGCTCCCTGGGCTTCTCCCTCTGCCCGCCGCTCCCCCTGCTTGTGCTCTCCCACTCTCTCTCGGTCTCTCAAATAAATGAAATCTCTGTGCCTCAGCCACCCTGGCCTTCTCTCGGCTCCTGACCTGTACGACTTCCCTTCCCACCAAGTGCCCTTCACACACTCTGTTCCCTACGTCTGGATGCTGTCCTGCGTGCACCCCCACCCGCCTCCCCGGACCTGGCTAACTGACCGGTCGCCCGGCCTAGTGGCAGTGGCAGTGGCGATCAGCTCAAATATCACCTCTGCCGGGAAGCCTGGCCTGACCACCCCGCCTCACACTGAGTCACAGCACCCGCTGGATGCTCTCCCTCACCGCTATTTAAGCTTTAGCTTGCAAAGTTCTTATCAGAGTTCCAAACTATTTACTCTGCGCGATTATTTATTCAATGTCAGGCTCCCACTGTAGATGCGTCTGGGTTTATCGCCAATAAATATTTGATGAGCGCGTGAGAAAACTACAAATGAATGATATTTTCAACCACTCGCTCAACAGATATTTCCTGCGTGCCTGTGTAATGACCCAGGCCCCACACTCAGCGCTGGAAACACAGTGGTAACAGGACCGACCAGGGCACTGCGCTTAGATTCCAGAGGGAGGGGGCGCCTGGCGGGCTCAGTGGGTCAAGCCTCTGCCTTCAGCTCAGGTCGTGATCTCAGGGTCCTGGGATCGAGCCCCGCATCGGGCTCTCTGCTCAGCAGGGAGCCTGCTTCCTCCTCTTTCTCTGCCTGCCTCTCTGCCTACTTGTGATCTCTGTCTGCCAAATAAATAAATAAAATCTTAAAAATTAAAAAAAGGTTCTAGAGAGAGGAAGCAGACCAAAATGGTGCCGGTTGAAAAGGCAATAAAATGGGGCGATGGGATGAACCATCTCTGACGTTTGGGGCCAGATAATTCCTTATTGTAGGTGACTATCCCGGGCATCATAGGACGTTTAGGAATATCGTTGATTTCCATCGATGAGATGCCAGTAGAACCCTCTTCTGAGCCCAGACTGACCATCCACAATGGCTCTAGACGCTGCCAAATGTCCGCGTGAGGGGAGAGGCAAAATGGGTCCCAGTTAAGAGCCACTGATTTCAAGTGTGACCAGCCAATATCACTGTGACATTTTGCTCTAGTAGCCTGCAAGTCAACGGCTCGGTACAAGGAGCAAGAGGATGGATGCTTGGACTTAACCACAGTTGGTTAAATCTCCTGTACTCCATTCCAGATTTCGCTTTATCTCTTCATTTTATTTATTTCATTTTAAGAGAGAAAGAGAGCGCGTGACGGTGGGGGTAGAGAGAGACTCTTCAGCAGGCTCCATGCTGCGCGTGGTGTGGAGCCTGACACAGGATTCGATCTCATGACCCTGAGAGCATGACCTGAGCCGAAATCAAGAGTCAGACACCCAACTGACGGAGCCCCCCAGGTGCCCCCATTCCAGATTTTAAGATTTTTTTTTAATTTATTTATTTGTCAGATAGAGAGAGAGCACAGGAGTGAGCACAGGCAGACAGAGTGGCAGGCAGAGGGAGAAGCAGGCTCACTGTTGAGCCAGGAGCCTGATGTGGGACTCGATCCCAGGATGCTGGGATCATGACCTGAGCCGAAGGCAGCTGCTTAACCAACTGAGCCACCCAGGCATCCCCCATTCCAGATTTTAAAGGGTTAGTGTTAGTGAGGGCATGGAGAAACTAAGCTCTCATACGTTGCTGATGGGAATGTCAGATGCTACGACCACTTGGGGAAACAGCTGCGGAAAACAGCAAAGTTACAGACCCAGCCGTAATATAATCCAGCTCCTAGGTATTTCCCACTCCTAGGTATTTTCCAAGAGAAATGAAAGCGCTGCATCCAATCAAAGACTTGTGCATGAATGCTCCCAGCAATGTTATTTTTTTTAAAGATTTTATTTATTTATTTGACAGACAGAGATCACAAGTAGGCAGGGGGGGGGAGCAGGCTCCCTGCTGAGCAGAGAGCCCGATGCGGGGCTCGATCCCGGGACCCTGGGATCATGACCTGCGCCGAGGGCAGAGGCTTTAACCCACTGAGCCACCCAGGCGCCCCAGCAGTGTTACTCAGAACAGTCCAGAACTGGAAGTAATCCAAGGGCCCATCTGCAGGTGAAGGGATAATCAAACTGATCACCATAGATTAAAAAAATCAATGCTTTTCAGCAATAAAAAGGAACAAACTCTTGATACACACAACATAGATGGTTGCTGTAAAGTGAAAGAAAACAGACAAAAAGAGCCCATGTGGGGGCTCCTGGGTGGCTTGGAGGGTTGAGTGTCAGACTCTTGGTTCCAGCTTGGGTCATGATCTCAGGGTTCCGGGACTGAGTCCCACGTTGGGCTCTACCCTTGGCAGGGAGTCGGTTTGGGTTTCTCTCTTTCCCTCTGCCCCCACCCCTGCTTGGGCTCACAGGTGCTCTCTCTCAAATAAATAAATAAGTTTAAAAAAAAAAAAAAGAGTACATTCTGTATGTTTCCATTTACATAAAATTCCAGAAAATGCAAAGTGCTCTAGGACGACAGACAGCACCGGTTGCCTAGGGCGCGGGTGGAAGGGCGGTAGGAGGGTTACAAAGATGTAGAAGGAAACTTTGAGGGATGGTGGATGTGTCCATCCTCTTGATGACGGTTTCATGGGTGTATAATCTGTCAAAACTTCCCAAATCGGACCTTTGAAATATGCCCAGTTTATTGTTTCTCAATCATACCTCGATAAAGCTGTTGGAAGAAAAGCAAAAAATTAAAAATTCGGTTCAATGTCCTCTGTGCCCTGTGTCAGTGTTAATGTCATTCACCTTCTCATTTTGCCCAAGAGGCAAAGAAGGCACGGAGGGTTTGGGTAACTCTCCCAAGGGCACGGCGTTGGTAGGTGCCAGAGCGGGGCTCAGACTCAGGCAGTGTGAGCCCAGAGTTCGTACCCTTCACGGTTGCTGGGAGCCCGGAATGGCAGGGGACAGTGTCGCATGCTGCTGGACGTGGAGAGGGGACAGTCATTCTTCAGAGCTGGGAGTAGGGACTCCAGTTGGTTTAAATATGCCCCGGGACTCAGAAATCGCACTGTGGGCATAGTCAGAGATAAGTAATAGACTTTCGCAGAGGCAGAGACCTATCTCCCGAAGAAGTCCTCCAAGGGGCCCATAACAGCTCCTATGAAATGTGCACTGACTCATTCTGCGTTGTGGCGGGGACAGAGGGTGACGGGGGTCCTCACCCAGCGGGATTGTGAGCAAGTAAAACGTGGTGTGAGTGATACTGTGGGGTACTGTGCAATGAACCTGATCACGACAAAGCATGAATGAGGTTTAAAAACACAGAGCTGGGGGCGCCTGGGTGGCTCCGTGGGTTAAGCCTCTGCCTTCGGCTCAGGTCATGGTCTCAGGGTCCTGGGATCGAGCCTGGGTGGGGCTCTCTGTTCAGTGGGGAGCCTGCTTCCCTTCCTCTCTCTCTGCCTGCCTCTCTGCCTACTTGTGATCTCTGTCTGTCAAATAAATAATTTTTTAAAAATCTTAAAACACAGTGCTTATTGACAATAAGTAGGACCAGAATAAAATGTGACACTACTGGGGCACCTGGGGGGCTCAGTGGGTGAAGCATCTGCCTTCGGCTCGGGTCATGATCTCAGGACCCTGGGATCCAGTCCCGCCTTAGGCTCCCAAGCCTGCTTCTCCCTCTGCCCCTCCCTCTGCTAGTGCTTTCTCTCTCTGTGTCATATAAATAAATAAAATCTTATAAAAAATAAAAATAAGATATAGATTGGGTCGCCTGGGTGGCTCAGTGGGTAAGCCATGAGCTCAGTGACTCAGGTCATGATCCCAGGGTCCTGGGATCGAGTCCCGCATCGGGCTCTCTGCTTAGCAAGGAGCCTGCTTCTCTCCCTCTCTCTCTCTGCCTCTCTGACTACTTGTGATCTCTGTCTGTCAAATAAATAAATAAATAAAAATCTAAAAAAAAATAATAAGATGTAGATTAACGAACACGATGCACAATGGATGGTGTCATTGATTCAGTCGTCTGCACCCGAGACCCTGATCTATAGACAAAATGCGGAGAAGGCACAGAGAGGGGCCCCAGCATTGCCAGAGCTCGCTCAGGAAGCAAGGTTGCCTTCCAGAACCTGGAGGCCAAGTGGGCCTGTGGAGTAGGAGCTGGAGGCAATGTGTCTGCGGGGGTCCCTGGACTTTCTCAGCCCCCCCC
>RCUC01123360.1:0-11490 GCA_003697995.1 Taxidea taxus jeffersonii
TTAAAGGTTTTATTTATTTGACAGAGATCACACAAGTAGGCAGAGAGGCAGGCAGAGCGGGGAGGGGAGAAGCAGACTCCCTGCCAAGCAGAGAGCCTGATGCGGGACTCAATCCCAGGATCCTGGGATCATGACCGGAGCCGAAGGCAGCGGCTTAACCCACTGAGCCACCCAGGCGTCCCCATATTGAATCATTTAATCCTCCCAAGAAGCCTATGAATAAAAGCATTATTCATAACCCTATCCTATAACTGAGGACACCAAGACACAGAGAGATTGAGTAACTTGCCCAAGGTCACACAGCTAGTGTGAGATAGAGGCAAGATCTAAACCCAGGCTGCACAGGCCCCAGAGTCCATGCTCTAAACACAACGCTGCCCTATTTCTCTGATAATGATAACAGTGTGGGTGAACTCTTCGAAACTGACCTCTTGCTTGTTCAACCTCACAGAGGCTTTGGCTGTATGGCGGAGTCTCCCTCCACAGGGCCAGCCCCTCCGATACCCTCTGGGCTCACCTCTTCTACCAGCCTGGAGGCCCTGGGCTATAGCAAAATTCAGGCAGATGCTCTCACCACTGCCCTAGCCTTCCTCGGTCTTCATCCTGGACTCAAGTCCATTCTCTTCTCAAGCCCATAAATCCAGGGCACACACTCCTGAGGGAGCCAGGCTTGCCTCAGCCTGCCCTCAGTTTTCACACCTGTCTTTATCTGAAGGTACCCTCAACTCCAGTCTAATCAGACTGTTTGGTAATTTCCTACACAGCTTCCCCACATCCATCCCTCTGTTTATGCTCTCCCCTCTACTTGGAGGTCCTTTACCCAGATTCTATCTCAGATGCCACCTCCTTCAGGGAGCCCTTCCTTATCTCATAAAATCTATACACTCTCCCTTGTTTGACTCCTGATAATATTTATCACTTCCTGCTCACTACTGTCATTACTGGTGTGTTTTCATCTGCACTATTCTCTTTCCTGGAGCCCAACCCAGGGCCTGTTTCCTCTCAGGTCCTCAGTAAATGCTTAGTACTTAGAATTGGTAGTAGTTGGAGTTGCTGGTGGAAGGTAGACAGACCTCAGCAAACTCTGATCTCTTCCCAAAGTGAACCTCACTTCCTTTACTTCCTCCAGCAAGAGCTAACTTGAAACCGGACATTGTGGGTCCCAGGCAGATTCTGAGATGAATTCTCCAAGGTAATTTTGATCAGTGCTGTCCCCTCAGGTTCAGAAGCCCAGAGATACCCTTACATACATACATACACACTGAACCAAGGTCAGTCTGCCCCAGCACAGGGTCCCGCCCAGTGACCTCCCAAACTGTTCTGTTCTCTCTTACCCCGTCCTAACCTGGACCGGTAGGGAGTGACATCGAGGTAACTGAAGATCAAAATCTTAAATGGCTTGAGAACGGGTCTGGGGCTCTGAACGCTGCGTGGGAGTTGGAGTGACTTGGTAGGGATGGGGGCAGAGGCCGCTGGCCAGGGCCAGGACTCTGGACTGAGTCTGGGCGAAGCCCCCGCGCCTGCCGAGTTGGCGGCTAAATTTACCCAGGCTGACTCAGCCCTTGCCCGGAATGGGGGGTGGGGGGAGTGCACCGGGGCACTGGGAAGAGCCAGCGGGGGTGGGGTGGGGGGCAAAGAAGGAAGAGTCCGTCTGGGGGTGATAGGGTTGAGCTGGGAGTTTCCATCAAAGAAAGGAGTCCCCCCCCCACCAGCCCCCACGGGGCGGGAAGAAACAGTGGAGTCCTGTGGCAGAGGGACAGGGGAGCGACTGGGCCGGTGAAAGGAAAAAGATGCCAAGGTTGGACAAAGGGAAGCTTAGATTTATTGAGCGCCTACTGTGTGCCAGGCACTGTGCAAGGCGCTTTACATACATTATCGGGTAAAATCCTCACAACAACCCTGCGAGGTAGGTGTTTATAAACCCCCATTTGACAGATGAGGAAACTGAGGCTCAGGGAGGTGAAGTGATTTGGCCAAATTCACATGGCTAGTAAATAGAGACAGAACTGTCCGAAAGTGGAGAGAAGAAAGACTTCAGTGTCTGGGTCCCAAGCCGGTTGGCGTGGGTGAGTACAAAGAGGGGCTCCGCTCGCTCCAGAAGCCTTCTAAGGCCAGAGGCCTGCTCCCGACCTAGCACGGCTGGAGGTGGCAAGGTGGGGGACCCGGGCGCAGAAACTGAGTATCAACTGGTTAACTAGCAGTGCCCGGGTAGTGGGGACTCAAGAATTAGCTACCGGGGAAATCCGCGACCTGCGCGCGCCCCGTAGTGGCTACAGCGAGTATCACACCCCACACCTACAGGCTTTTTAGGACCAACCTCCCCCTTCCATGACTGGTCAAGGTTTCGGGAATAGGCAGAGATGCAAGAAAGTTTCAGGGTTCTTTCAGATGAGTGATACCACCGGGGTGGGAAATTGTGGTAACGATTCAGAGCATCACTAAGGAACACTGGGGAGGAGGAAATGGGGGAAGGCCTAAAGAGGTCCCAAGCTGATTCACTGGCTGCCTTCCCTCCCCAGCTTGGACCACCACAGGCCAGGGACAGTGACAAGGCCACCATCCTGCTCTGCCTTGAGGAGCTCTCACCTACACTATGAGACTGGGATAGAAGCCCTTAAACTTGCTCAGATCTTCTGCAAATCCTGGACAGTCTCTTGAATATTGAGCATGAGTGCAGGTGACAATGAGGCCATCTGAGGGACACTCAGGCTCTGTTCATTTATTCCTAATTCTCTTTCTTGGCCTGTGGGGGAGAGGGTGAGATAGAAGCCACCCCCAAGGACCCAAAGCATCGGGGATGAACTTATCCCAAGACGTGTGACACCAAAGTGAGTCCTCTTCCTGTTTTGCTGGTTGTATCTGGATCCCTTCCTCTTCTGCCAAGGGCCTCTCTGTCACCTGGTCACCTCAGTGGGAAGCCTCTCCATCACTTTCTCCCTCCAAGCCCCAAGATCCTGCCCTAAAGTTGCCCTATGATTATAACATCCCTGCCCCCCCCACCTGATCCTGGCCAAGCCACTCTGCTCTGCTCCGAACCCAGTGCATGAGCCCCTGCTGAAGACCTTACCCCAGTGCCCTGAATGGAGCAGGTATTAAAGTCTATTGTTCATCCTCGCCTGTCCTGAAAAAGAAGGAAAGAAAGAAAGAGGAAAATGAAGGAAAGGGGAGGGGAGGGGAAGGAGAGGAAAGGAATAATCGTGAATTGGCATATGCTCCCTTTCCTTTCATTTGGGCGGCTTCTATTTCAAGTATGGGAACGACTCTGGGGAAGGGGTAGAAGGAAGTGTGTGAGGAAAGAGGACCAGTGGGCCCAAGGATGGAAAAGTGGGGAACACAAATACAAGAAAGGGCCTGTCACTGCCGCTCCCTATTTCCCTGTGGGATCCCCTTAGTGTCCCTCGATCCGAAGAGGGCCTCCTCGGTTCGGCTGATGACATCTAGAATTTCTCGGATGCTGTCGCTCAGTTCCGCTGTCTTCCCGCCTTCCCCGGGCCGGGGCTGCTCATTTCGCCAGGAGGCGCCCGAGGCTTCTGTGTCGCTTCCATCAGAAGAGCCGCTATGGACGCTGAGCTCCGCAGCTTCGTCCGAGTCCGAGTCTGGGGCGGTGTGCCGGCGGATGCGGGATACGGCTTCCCGCAGGGCCCCGGCGTAGGGCCCTGGGGTCCGCGGCCAGCCCCGGCCCGCGCGCCGCGGGACCGCCGCCCCTTCCTCCGAGCCCTCTGCACTGAGCGTGCCTCCTGAGGCCGCTGGGCCTGAGGCTGAGCGCTCTGGGCTACCCGGCTGCGGGGGAGCGTCCTGAAGGTTTACTTCGCCAACCGGGAGCCCCAAGATGCGGGAGGCGCGCTCCTCCAAGGAGGAGTCCGCGGGCTTCCCGCCCTCAGCTTCGAACCCGCGCCCTCCACCGAGTTGGTGGGAAAGGCGACTGCTCAAAAGCCGTTTCTGGCAAGGGGAGGGAAAGGCCGCGGCTCCCTCGCCCTCCTCCTTGTTAGGCTTCGGTTGATTAGGGGCATCCCCCACGACGCGCGGAACCCCATCGGGCAAAATCTGTACATGCTGGGTTCGAGGGGTTGGAACATACTGTGACCGTATCACCACGCACGTGGCGTCAATGACAAAGACGCCTTCTCCACCAGCAGGGCCGCGGGAACTGCGGGGCAGGGTGTGGGCGCGGCGGGTCCCCTTCCAACCCTCCAAGGTCTCAGGTCCAGCCCCCTCTCTATGACCCAGGGACTCTCTCCACCCCGTGCCTCCTGGAGCCCAGGGTCTGGGGAGGGTCTGGCTATGTCGGGGCGGCTGTTTTTTAAGGGCGGGAATCCAGCATTTGGGGAGCCGGCTCTGTTCCCTATTTTCTTTCCCTTCCCCGGAGCCCTTGAGATGAGGCCTGGACCTGGGAGCGGGACGCGGGGGGCTGGGAGTCGCAGCGGCCAAGCCCGCAGGAGCTGTCTCCGTGCTTGGGCTTCCAGCAGCTTTGGCTTGGGAACGGCCGTCGCTACCACTATTCAGGCCAGCAGTGCCCAGCCCCAGGCTTTTTTCCGCGGCCCCCTTGCCCAAGGACTCCAGCCTCGGCCCGGCTGTTCCACAGCCTGGGGAACCCCCCAAGAGACCCCGCCCCTGTCGGAGACCCCAAGCCCCGAGGACGTCCCGGTAGATCCGAGGATCCAGCCTCTTCTTTGTGCACCCTCCCTCTGTCCTGGCCGGAATCCGAGCAGAGGCTGCTGAGGCTGGCGCCTGGGAGGGCTGGGGGCCTCTCTTTGACCCCAAGGTCCTGTGGGGGCCTTCGTAAGAAGGTGGAGCCACGTAGGGTGGCGGGCGGTCCCAGCGTCGTCGCAGGGCTGTCCCGGCTGCGCCTCTCAGCAGCAGGTGAGCCTCGTAGCTGGGGGGCCCTGGCCGCCTACCTCCCCAGGGCCCCGCCCACGCCGCCCCTGGGTCGCTCTGCGGCTGCGCGGATGGACGGGGCGGTCGCCCCGCCGGCCCCAGGCGCTCGGGTCGTGAAGGAGCCGGGGGCCCTACAGGCTGGGCCACCCGAGGGGCGTTCCGAGGTTCCGGGCGGGGCCGACCGGGGGGGCTCCTTCGGGCCCCACCAGCCTTGCGCCTTTTTCGCTCGGTCTCCTTGGCCTCCCGCTCCTGCGATGCCGCTTTCCTTTTTTCTTGCTCCCGGGCTCGGGCCTCGGCCGGGGGCCCCGCCCGCCAGTTGGTCGCCTCCTGCAGCACCCTGGAGGCCCAGGGACGGCGGGGCGGCGGCTCAGGGGATCCCGGGCGCGGCCCACACCTGGGACAATGAGCAGGAACCCAGGTGAGCAGTTTGTGGGGGAAGGGAGCCGAGGCCCGGGGAACTGGGAGCCCTGGAGACCATTTGGGGCAGCCGAGTGGAGGGGTGTGTGTGAGTGTGTGCCCGTGTGCACGTGCGTATATGTTAGGGCTGAAGTCGAAGGCGGACTCCTCACCATCCCTCCATGCACACTTTAACAGCGTCTGCCCCATCTCACCTCCTGCCCTTTCTCACACCCACTCCTGCCCCCCAAAACAATGCGGGAAGAGTCAGGCCCCAGGCCTCGGAATGGGGTAGGGGGAGGCGTGGGAAAGAGAAAGGGGACCAGCAGCACTAGCTGGTGCCTGCGGGGAGGTCCGGACCCCACTCCCCGCCCCACCACTCTCTTCCCAACACCCGTCACCTCTCCTTCACTCACGTGCGGCTCTGGGGCCCGCGGGCCCAGTGGCTGGCTTGGAAGTCCATGGGCTGTCGAGGAGGGGCGCGGCGACTATAATGACAGGAAATAGTCTTCACTTCGATCACCAGCAGCTTGGATTTCTGCACCCAGAGGCAGCTGCCAGACTCCTCATCCTGGGGCTCCCGGGGGCTGTCGGGCCCCTCGGAGAAGAGCTGGCCATCCAGCATTCTGCCCCACCCCACCCCGGCCCCCCACCCTCCCACCCGCCCCGAGAGCCCCCTCCCAGCCCGAGGAGCCGGCGCCCACTGCAGAGCGACGGGCCCAGAAACTGGGGACTATATATACCCGGGCACACGTGTGTGCCTGTCTGTGTGTGTGTGCGCGCGCGCGCATGTGACACGGTGCGGCGCGGACGGCACCGCGCTGCTGCCTCCCCCATGTGCACGGCCGCCCCCTGGGGCCCGGGATTGGGCGCCCCTTCCCACTGTTCATGTCCCCCAAGCCTGATGGGACCTGCGCGAGTGGGCAGGGGACTTCTTATTTTTGCCAAGCTGATGCTGCCCTTCCCCCACCCCTATTTCTTCAACCTCCCTGCCGTTTTAACCCTTCACTTTTCTGCTTGCTGGGGTGCCCCACCACCAGGGTTCTGCCACTGACTTCCTGCCTCGGACTTCAGTTTCCCTAACAGGGAGGTGACAGGAATGGAACTCAAGGTCTCTGCCTGCCACTCTCTGCTGGTTTCCATGGGGTTGGGGTGCAGGGGGTCTATTTTTAGCGGCAGTGGCTGTTCGGGTGCAGAGAGATGAGTAACCAGCTTCCATGCGGTGGAGGGAGGAGGGGGTGGCTTTCACGCAGCTTTTATGTGACTCTGGGGGAGAGCTGCCTCCCCCAAGCTCAGAAAGGGTGACCCCCACACCTTTAACTCCTTGCCCTCTGGGCGTTGCTGTCCAGGGCTGCTGGTAGGACACAGGAGTCTGTCTTGGCTATCAACTGTCCCACATTCCTATTCTAGATGTTTGTCCTTGGACACGTATGGAGCCCTCTCCCCACAGCAGGCTCTTTCCCCAATCCAGAAGCCAGGATTTGGGGGTCATACTGTTCTGTGCCCACACAGCTCTGCTCAGCCTTATGGAGGACAGACTAGGGTGCTTATGCATTTGCACCCTTTCAGAAGGGATGGAGGAGGAATGGTGTGCTCCCTTGGCAAAACCAATACCCTAGCAACTGAAATGATAACGAGTGGCCCCCACTTCCCAGCATAGAGCTGCCCATCACCACCACTACCACAATGCCTAGCTCACTTAGCCCCCACCTGAAGTGGTGCTCAAGATACTCACCTTTTACACTCATTCTGCCCAAAGGCAGGGGTGTTGCTTACATCCACATACTCCCTCCCCCCAAGCCTACACCAGGTGTCCCCTGATTCACCATGGTAATGTTAGTGGCAGCACAGCCCACGCCAACCCTTCCATGCAGAGACTTAGCAACCATCCTGGCAACCATGGCAGCAGCTCCAGTGGAGGGGAGGGGAGCAGGGAGGTGGGAGAAGAGTGTGTATGGCAATGGTTCTTGAGGACGAAGGGATAATTTGCCTCTTTTGAGAGGAGTAGGTAAGAATAGGCTTTGAGGCTCTGTAATTTTGTCCCTTGTCTTTCCTTCTGCTCCATTCTCAGATTTTGAGACTAACTGGGTTTTAGGGGAGAATGGGAGAGGCAAAAGATCATGCAGCCTTTCGGGTACAGACCCTTCCTTCTAAGAGGATGGGACCAGGACGATTGTTGCGGCAGAGACTGACTTCATGAGAACCAGAGCAGGGGCTCCCTGCTCCCTAATATGAACCCTTAGAGATAACCCAAACAGCCCCTATGCCCTCCATTTGACCACACTCCCTCCCCCACTTTTCACACCTACCAGCTGCACTCTGGTGGCTCTTTGCTTGAAGGTGCTTCCTTCTACCCAGGTCCCACCAGAGTCCTAGGGCTTTTTAAAGCCCTTGCCTCCTCCCTAGACAAATCCTCAGTGATGGAATGTGACATAAGAAGACATCTGTCCTCTCCATCATGCACTCACCCCCACATACATAAGCATACCCTAATTCTAATAACTTGGAAGCCTCCCTCCCCCAAGTCTGGGAATGTGCTGTGAGCTGTGAAGAGAGGAATGCAGAAGCAGGGGCTTTCTCCAAAGCCAGGAAGGCAGCCCTGACAAGCTGCCTTGACACTTTTCCCCATGAGCTATGAGGAAGCCTACTTTGGAGGAACCGGTATGGTATGGCAGGATTCATCAGAGTTCTTAGGTAGGTAGGGGCTACAAGTCCTCCAAGATTGCTTCTGGTCTTGGGCAGGAAATGGTCTCAAACCTGCAAGTCAGTGGTGAGATGGTACCCCAAATTTGGCTCAGGCCCTGGAGACTTAGCAGTCTTTATGGCATTTGGTGTTGACTGTTTGGCTCACATTTCAGCACTGGTGGAGTCTGCTCTCCACCCCCCACTTCATTCTCACCTTGGAAGAATGGTAAGGCATTTTGTAGGTTCAAAGACAGTTCGAGCTCAGCAAACTTCAAACAGAGTCCAACCTTCCCTGACTAAGAGAAGTTGATGACAGAGAGCACATCTCTCTGCCTAAAGGAGACCCTCAGTCTCTCTGCTTTCTGGAGATCTAACACTGTTAGGAGATTTTCCTGGGGTCCCAGCTATGGTTCAGGCAGAGGGGAAAGGGAGGTAATTCAGAGAATTGCAGGGGAATAGGATGGGAAACAGTTATGAATGGGAAATTGGAAAGGCAGTAAGTGTAGTGTAGTGGTAAAGAGCAGAAGCTCTGGGGCCGGACTGTTTGGGTACAAATCCTAGCTCTACATTTTCCTAGCTGTGTGGCTTTGGGCTGGTTACTTAGCCTTTCTGCCTCAGTTTCTTCTTTTTTTGTTTGTTTGTTTTTAATCTGTAAAATTGGAATCATATCTACTATTGTTCTGAGGCTTAAATGAATTAATAGATGTAAAGCACTAAGAATGGTGCCTGACACAGTTTTACATCTATATGTGTATGTATATATGTATGTGCCATTATTCTTGTTGCTAGTAATGGGTTGAAGAAGCCATATGAAGTAGAACGGTCGGTGGGGCACCTGGGTGGCTCAGTTGGTTAAGCGGCTGCCTTTGGCTCAGGTCATGATCCTGGGTCCTGGGATCGAGCCCCACACTGGACTCCCTGCTCAGCAGGGAGCCTACTTCTCCCTCTCCCTCTGTGCACCACTCCCCTTGCTTGTGCTTTCCCTGTCAAATAAATTTTAAAACATCTTAAAAAAAAAGAAGTAGAACAGTTGGAACAGTAGTGTCTATGAAGTGCAAGAATCAGACACTGCAATACCATGAAGAGGTTCCTGTCATTTTAATTAGGCTTGCCATGAAAAGCAATAGCCTCAGCTAATCGCTCTGCCCTCCTCCTCCACATAACCCCTATCTCCCTTCATTTGCACATAGCACAGGAACCCAAAGACCCTCTTCCCCACAATCCTCCCAACTCCCATTATGGGAAGAAATGTCACTAAATGGACTCAGCCTCCTCCATACAGCATAAAACAGGATGAATAAAAATATCTTTAGGAAGACTTTTGTTGTGCTCTTATCTTAGCGTGTAGTCAGGGGCAGAGAGAGAGGTGAAGGCTGGGTGAGGTCTGGGGATCTCTTAGAGATCAGAATTGGCCTAAGGGGCACACAGCCCATCATTCACCCAGAAAGAGGGCTCCATCTAAGAGGGCAGGGGCTAGGATGGGCTAGGCTGTTTGTGTTAGGATACGGACAGCTAAAAATCCATTTTCCTCCCCCCACTCCCTGCACCCTCCCCAGCTCCCAAGCAGGGAACAGAGTCACAATTCTCAAGGTTTCATCCATGGTTGCTGGAACGTGGGGCAGGCAGTGAGTGGGGCATATCTCCTGGTGCTGCCTGACCCCTTCCCCAGCTCAGGGCTTCTCTCCTCCTGTGAGCACCAGGGCCTGCAGGATGTCAGACAGTGATACAATTCCTTTGACCACGTCATTCTCATCAACCACGACAAGTCGGTGAACCTGCATGGAGCAACAAGGGAGAAAAGGGGTTTAGTGACAGCCTCAGTTAGGATGAACCCTGCAACCCTCACCCTTGCCAAACCCCACACTCAAGCTGCATCCTGAGCTCCTTCTGAGTCACTGGCCTCCCTACCTCTGCTTCCACCAATCTGTTGATGATGGTCTCCAGAGTCTCATGTAGGTAGCACTTGAGAACTCCCTCAAAGTAATGGGAGCGATGCTGCAAGGCTTTGGTCACAGACACATCTAGGTTGTTGTAGGTCTTTTCTGCTGCCAGATTCTGGGGAGAGAGAGGAAGGTGCTTGCAGGGAAGCAAGGGAGTCAGCCCCCAAACCCTGAGCCCACCCGACTGTACCAGAGGGATTCAGGGCAGTTGTTAGCCAGGCCCACAAGCCACACCCAACTCATTCCTTTTCAAACTGGATTTGTAAGCTTAGAAGCTTCTAAAACCCTTGGGTCCCAGAAGAGACTCAATTCTTCTCCCTCTCCACATTCAACACCCCGCCCCTTTCCCTACCTCCCAGCCCCTCCGCAATCACTCACGATAACATCAAACTTGGAGTAGATGTCCACCACACGCCCTAGGGGGACAGAGGCAGCTCAGCAAAGAGGATCTGGCATCCCAGGCTCCCCCTGCCTATAGCATCACCCTTCAGGCTGAGCTGAAGGACAGAAGATTTTCCCAGAACCACCCTGACTTCCCTGCAGCCTTCCCTCTCTTGCGCAATCTCTCACCTTTCTCATCTACTACTGGCAGTGCTGAGACTCGGTGTTGTACAAAGATCCCCAGAGCCACATAGACAGGGGTGGTGGTGCGGACCATAGCAATGTTGGCATAGGTGCCAATCTGTAGCTCTTCCAGAGACTTAGACATGAACTCTGGCTTGGGGAACTCAGTGATCTGAGGAGAGAACCATCAGGGTCATCTTCAAGAACTCCCTCACCACCACACTTGGTTACCCCTCCAACCCAGTATATAAGAAGTAAAAACCAGGGGCATCCAGTGGCTCAGTCGCTTAAGTGTATGACTCTTGATTTCAGCTCAGGTCATGATCTCAGGGTCATGAGATTGCGCCCCGTGTCAGGCTCTGCACTGGGTGTGGAGCCTGCTTAAGATTCTCTCTCGGGACACCTGGGTGGCTCAGTTGCTTAAGCAGCTGCCTTCGGCTTAGGTCAGGATCCCAGCGTTCTTGGATCGAGTCCTGCATCGGGCTCCTTGCTCAGCAGGGAGCCTGCTTCTCCCTCTGCCTCTGCCTGCCACTCTGTCTGCCTGTGCTCACTCTCTCTGACAAATAAATAAATAAAAAATATATTACAGGGACGCCTGGGTGGCTCAGTTGGTTAAGCGGCTGCCTTCGGCTCAGGTCATGATCCCAGTGTCCTGGGATCGAGTCCCACATCAGGCTCCTTGCTCAGCAGGGAACCTGCTTCTCCCTCTGCCTCTGCCTGCCACTCTGTCTGCCTGTGCTCGCTCCACTCTCTGACATAAATAAATAAATAAATAGGGACGCCTGGGTGGCTCAGTGGGTTAAGCCGCTGCCTTCGGCTCGGGTCATGATCCCAGCGTCCTGGGATCAAGTCCCGCATCGGGCTCTCTGCTCGTCAGGGAGCCTGCTTCTCCCCTCCCCTCTCTGCCTGCCTCTCTGCCTGCTTGTGTGATCTCTGTCTATCAAATAAATAAATAAAAAAATCTTTTAAAAATAAATAAATAAATAAATAAATAAATAAAACTGTATTAAAAAAATATATTAAAAAAAAA
>RCUC01123361.1:0-60392 GCA_003697995.1 Taxidea taxus jeffersonii
GGGGGAAGTCAAGTAGTACATCTTCCTGTGAGAGAGGTGGTCAAGGGTGGGGTGAGGAGTGGTGTGGTTTGGGTGAGTGGAAAGGGAAGGGGAACAAATTCAGCAAATGTATAAACTCAGAAGAATTTTCATGATTTTATACCCCCTCATGGTCCAGAGTTCTCTTTTCTGTGTCATCGGACACATCTGGGGCTGGGTAAGCCATCTGCTTATGGGTAGTGTTGCCAGGTTTAGCAAATGAAAATACAGGACACTCAGTGAAATTTGAATTTCAAACCAGTAACACAATTTTTTAAAATGTAAGTATGTCCCAAATATTGTGTGGGACATACATATACTTAAAAATTATGCATTGTTCATCTGAAATTCACATTTTAACTGGGCATCAAAGAGAGTCTTTCAGAATCTGGGGATGCCCACAAACAGTGGGGGCAGTAGTCTTCAGTTGTTATTAACATGTTGGCAGTTCCTAACTCCTTGACAAATGCCTTACCCAGAATGCCTAAATAAGTTCTTTGTGGCCAGAGAGCAGAACAAATGCAGCTTCTCTTCCTTCTGCTGCCTACCCTCTTTTCAGGCGAAGAGAGTTGAAAGCAGAGAAGCCTTTGGAATCCTCAGCTCTTGTGAGTCTGCTTGCATCGGGATTAACAGACAGCATCTGGCAGAATTTGATCCTTCTAGATCTACTTACCCCAAGATCTTGGAGGCTCCTAGGCAGTCTCTGCTTGCTTTCTCTTGCCTCACTCTTACTCTGCAACTCAAACAGCAAGAGTGAGAGCAGCTTAAGAAGTATCATTCTGCCCATGGTAGAGACTGACTGAGCTATTTTTTTGTAATTGTTTTCTTCAAGAAAAAGAGCCTGTAGCTTCTTGTCCTTGTAACCCAGCACATCAGGTCAGGTTGGAGTAAGATTTATTTCCCCATCTCTCTGTGTATGTATCTTTGTCCTCACTTCTACATTTGTTTGTTTGTTTGTTTGCTTATTATTATGTTATGTTAGTCACCATACAGCACATCATTAGTTTTTGATATAGCGTTCTGTGATTCATTGTTTGTGTATAACATCCAGTGTTCCATGCAGTATGTGCCCTCCTTATACCCACCATCACTGGGCTACGTTTTTGAGTCCGTTGCCTAGGTGAATTTGGTATTGCCTCTGGGGTGGGCTGTCCTCAAGGACAGCTGCAATCTTGAGGCATATTGACAGCCTGAACAGGAAAGTCCCTGTTTATATCCTCTTCTGTGTAATGCAAATTAAAAGGTTCCTTTGGGACAGAAGATAATTATCTGAGCTTGCTTTTTTCAAGTTATCCAGAGGTTCTCATGGACAGATAAGCTCCATTCATTAGTTTATTCCTTCTGCATCTCTTCAGTGCCTACCTTGTGCCATAGTAAATGGCTTCAAAATGAAGCTCTGTAGGTGATTGCTCAGGAGGTATACCATTCAAACGTGTAATCTACTGTCATGCCTTAGGGTGTGAGGGACTGTGGCCCATTTTATTGCAATCAGATAGGGCAGCCTGGAAAAAGCCAGGACTGAACTTTGGCCTGCCTACTAGAATAGACCAAGTGGCCGGAACTCCAGGTTGCTGGGTAAAATATGGCATTAGAAAACAAGGCAATAGCAGCTTGTGACTGATAAAAGTTATCAAGTGGAGAAGGCCCTATAATCCAAGGAAGTCTTTGAGCAAGTAGGCCCCAGCTGTATACTCAAGATCAGAGATAGGACCTCTGCTGACAGGAAGAGAAGCGAGCAGGGGTGTGGGCAGGGCCTAATGGGCCCAGGGAACAACTTCAGGCAGAGACCCAGTTACCTGACTTAGGGCATAGAGGGGTGAAATAAGAAAATGCCCTACCTTGGCAACACAGGGACACAAATTGGGAGCCACAGTATAAGTGAGTGATTTGGGGTAATCAGTCTTGAGTTAGAGCTGCTTAAACTAAACTTCTCCAAGATCAGAACTGTTCCTTTGGGTTCCATGAAGCTGAGGCAGCAGGTGTGGTTCAGCAGCACATTTAATACTTCATTCAGATTGGAGAAGCAGACGGATAGTCCCTGTTTACAGAGGCTCTGGCTTTTTCTTTAAACAGGTATTTCAGCTTGGTCCCCCAGTAAAGGAAGAAAACTAAGAAATGACCCTAGAAGAACCACTGAAGCCTGATACGGGATTAGGTATGATACAGATAGGATAGGTGTTTGCCAACCTGTTCAGGGTCATGTTCTCCCCAGAATGAATGGTCTTTGCACACTTCGGGGCTGGCTAGAAAAACTTGCCCTGGGTACAGTTCCTCAGAGGAATGTGGGGAGATATTGCAGTCCTAGGCCTCTGGCCCAAGCAGGCCATAACAATGAAGTAACAATGAAGCAGAGTGCCAGCAGGTGCTTCTCCCCCCTGAGCTCCTGGAGCCATAATGGGAAGAAGCCAGCTTTATCTCTCATGATGAGTGTTTTCAAGCTTTCTAGAGCACAGAGTCATCCGAGCACAAAGATCAGTCGACGGTTGAGTGCAGGTAAAGCAGAAATGCCGGGTAACCAGCAGTAGCCTAAAGGCTACTAAGGGCTGGATGAAAGATGCAGAGGAAGGACAGCAGAAGTACACATTGCCCAGAGAGGGTGAGGGGCCAGTGGTGCTGGAGGAAGGTCCACAGCTTCAGAGACCATTGATAACAAGAGTGCTCATCATCTTTACTGAGAGAGCAAGTACCTATGGTAGCACCTGGTCTCCCTGGCCCTTGCCCTGCCTACTCTGTCTCCTGTCTCCCAGAAATGTCATACAATAAGCCCTGGGTCGGAAGAGGATCTCAGCTGTTACACACTCTCAGGAGTTGGAATGATATTTTTTAAGGCCCCTAAATAGATCTAATATATATATATTTATATCTATATATAAATTTATATCTATATATAAATCTATTATATAGATATAGATATATACGGTATATTATTAGCCCCAGGGGTACAGGTCTGTAAATCGTCAGGTTTACACACTTCAAAGCACTCACCATAGCACATACCCTCCCCAATGTCCATAACCCAAACAACTTCTCCATACCGCCTACCCCAGCAACCCTCAGATTGTTTTGTGAGATTAAGAGTCTTTTATGGCTTGTCTCCCTCCTGATCCCATCTTGTTTCATTTTTTCCTTCCCTAACCCCCAAAACCCCCACTCTGCATCTCAAATTCCTTATATCAGGGAGATCATATGATAATTGTCTTTCTCTGGTTGACTTATTCGCTGAGCATAATACCCTTTAGTTCCATTCACATCGTCCCAAATGGCAAGATTTCATTTCTTTTGATGGCTGCATAGTATTCCATTGTGTGTGTGTGTGTGTGTGTGTGTGTGTGTGTGTGCGTGTGTATCACATCTTCTTTATCCATTCATCTGTTGATGGACATCTAGGTTCTTTCCATAGTTTGGCTATTGTGGACATTACTGCTATTAACATTTGGGTGCACGTGCCCTTTGGGATCACTACATTTGTATCTTTAGGATAAATACCCAGTAGTGAATTGCTGGATCGTAGGGTAGCTCTATTTTCAACTTTTTGAGGGACCTCCATGGTGTTTTCCAGAGTGGCTGCACCAGCTTGCATTCCCACCAACAGTATAGGAGGGTTCTCCTTTTTCTGCATCCTCACCAGTATCTGTCATTTCCTGACTTGTTCATTTTAGCCATTCTGACTGGTGTGAGGTGGTATCTCATTGTGGTTTTGATTTGTATTTCCCTGATGCCCAGTGATGTGGAGCATTTTTTCATGTGTCTGTTGGCCATCTGGATGTCTTCTTTGCGGAAATGTCTGTTCATGTCCTCTGCCCATTTCTTGATTGGATTATTTGTTCTTTGGGTGTTGAGTTTGCTAAGCTCTTTGTAGATTTTGGATACTAGCCCTTTATCTGATATGTTGTTTGCAAATATCTTCTCCCACTCTGTCAGTTGTCTTTTGATTTTGTTGACTGTTTCTTTGCTGTGCAAAAGCTTTTTTTTTTTTTAAAGATTTTATTTATTTATTTGACAGAGATCACAAGCAGGCAGAGAGAGAGAGGAGGAAGCAGGCTCCCTGCGAGCAGAGAGCCCGATGTGGGGCTCGATCCCAGGACCCCGGGGTCATGACCTGAGCCGAAGGCAGAGGCTTTAACCCACTGAGCCACCCAGGCGCCCCTGTGCAAAAGCTTTTGAACTTGATGAAGTCCTAATAGTTCATTTTTACCCTTGCTTCCCTTGCCTTGGGCGATGTTTCTAGGAAGAAGTTGCTGCGGCTGAGGTTTAAGAGTTTGCTGCCTGTGTTCTCCTCGAGGATTTTGATGGATTCCTGTCTCACATTGAGGACTCTCATTCATTTTGAGTCTATTTTTGTGTGTGGTGTAAGGAAATAGTCCTTTCTTTTGCAAGTGGCTGTCCAGTTTTTCCAAAACCATTTGTTGAAAAGACTGTTTTTTTTTTCCATTGGACATTCTTTCTTGCTTTGTCAAAGATTAGTTGACCATAGAGTTGAGAGTCTATTTCTGGGCTCTCTATTCTGTTCCATTGATCTATATGTCTGTTTTTGTGCCAGTACCATAGTGTCTTGATGATGGCAGCTTTGTAATAGAGCTTGAAGCCTGGAATTGTGATGCCACCAACTTTGGCTTTCTTTTTCAACATTCCTCTGGCTATTCAGGGTCTGTTCTGGTTCCATGTAAATTTTAGGATTATTTTTTCCATTTCTTTGAAAAAAAATTGATGGTATTTTGATAGGGATTGCATTAAACATGTAGATTGCATTAGGTAGCATAGACATTTTCACAATATTTGTTCTTCCAATCCACGAGCATGGAACATTTTTCCATTTCTTTGTGTCTTCCTCAGTTTCTTTCATGAGTACTTTATAGTTTTCTGAGTACAGATTCCTTGCCTCTTTGGTGAGGTTTATTCCTAGGTATCTTATGGTTTTGGGTGCAATTGTAAATGGGACTGACTCCTTAATTTCTCTTTCTTCTGTCTTGTTGGTGTAAAGAAATGCAACTGATTTCTGTGCATTGATTTTATATCCTGGCACTTTACTGAATTCCTGTACAAGTTTTAGCAGCTTTGGAGTGGAGTGGTTTGGGTTTTCCACATAAAGTATCATATCATCTGCAAAGAGTGATAGTTTGACTTCTTCTTGGCTGATTTGGATGCCTTTAATTTCTTTTTGTTGTCTGATTGCTGAGGCTAGGACTTCTAGTGCTATGTTGAATAACAGTGGTGATAATGGACATTCCTGCCGTGTTCCTGACCTTAGTGGAAAAGCTCTCAGTTTTTCTCCATTGAGAATGATACTCGCTGTGGGTAGTTCATAGATGGTTTTGATGATATTGAGGTATGTACCTTCTATCCCTACACTTTGAAGAGTTTTGATCAAGAAAGGGTGCTGTACTTTGTCAAATGCTTTTTCAGCATCCATTGAGAGTATCATATGGTTCTTGTTCTTTCTTTTATTAATGTATTATATCACATTGATGGATTTGCAGATGGTGAATCAACCTTGAAGCCCTGGAACAAATCTCATTTGGTCGTGGTGAATATTCTTTTTAATGTACTGTTGGAACCTATTGGCTAGTATGTTGGTGAGAATTTTCACATCTGTGTTCATCAAGGATATTGGTCTGCAATTCTCTTTTTTGATGGGGTCTTTGTCTGGTTTTGGAATCAAGGTAATGCTGGCCTCATAAAATGAGTTTGGAAGTTTTCCTTCCATTTCTATTTTTTGGGAACAGTTTCAGGAGAATAGGTATTAATTCTCCTTTAAATGTTTGGTAGAATTCCCCTGGCAAGCTCTCTGGTCCTGAGCTCTTGTTTGTTGGGAGATTTTTGATGACTGCTTCAATCTCCTTACTGGTTATGGGTCTGTTCAGGCTTTCTCTTTCTTCCTGGTTCAGTTTTGGTAGTTTATATGTTTCTAGGAATGCATCCATTTCTTCCAGATTGTCAGGTTTGCTGGTGTATACTTGCTCACAATATGTTCTATAATTTTATTTCTTTGGTTGGTTGTGATCTTTCCTCTTTATTCATGATTTTATTTATTTGGATCCTTTCTCTTTCCTTTTTGATAAGTCTGCCCAGGGTTTTATCAATCTTATTAACTCTTTCAAGGAACCAGCTCCTAGTTTCGTTGATTTGTTCTTTTTTTTTTGGTTTGTATTTCATTGATTTCTGCTGTGATCTTTATTATTTCTCTTCTTCTGCTGGGTTTAGGTTTCCTTGGCTGTTCTTTCTCAAGCTCCTTTAGGTGTAGGGTTAGGTTGTGTATTTGAGACACTTCTTGTTTCTTGAGAAAGGCTTGTATCACTATATACTTTCCTCTGCCTTTGCTCTGTCCCATAGATTTTGAACCATTGTGTTTTCATTATCATTTGTTTCCATGATTTTTTTCAATTCATCTTTAATTTCCTGGTTGACCCATTCATTCTTTAGTAGGATGCTCTTTAGCTTTTATGTATTTGGGTTCTTTTCAACTTTCCTCTTGTGATTGAGTTCTAGCTTCAGAGCATTGTGTTCTGAAAATATGCAGGGAATGATCCCTATCTTTTGGTACCAGTTGAGACCTGATTTGTGCCCCAGGATGTGATCTATTCTGGAGAATGTTCCATGGGCACTAGAGAAGAATGTGTATTCTGTTGCTTTGGGATGGAATGTTCTGAATATATCTGTGATGTCCATCTGGTCCAGTCTGTCATTTAAGGCCTTTATTTCCTTGTTGATCTTTTGCTTGGATGATCTGCCCATTTCAGTGAAGGGGGGTGTTAAAGTCCCCTACTCTTATTATATTATTTTTGATGTGTTTCTTTGATTTTGTTATTAATTGGTTTATATAGTTGGCTGCTCCCATGTTAGGGATATAGATATTTAAAATTGTTAGATCTTCTTGTTGGACAGACCCTTTGAGAATGATATAGTGTCCTTCCTCACTTCTTATGATAGTCTTTGGCTTAAAATCTAATTGATCTGATGTAAGAATTGCCACCCCAGCTTTTTTTTGATGTCCATTGGCATGGTAAATTGTTTTGCACCCCCTCACTTTAAATCTGGTGGTGTCTTTGGCTCTAAAATGAGTTTCCTGTAGGTAGCACATTAATGGGTTTTGGTTTTTATCCATTCTGAAACCCTGTGTCTTTTGATTGGGGGCATTTAGCCTATTTACATTCAGGATAACTATTGAGAGAGATGAATTTAGTGCCTTGTATTGCCTATAAGGTGACTGTTACTGTGTATTGTCTCTGTTCCTTTCTGGTCTACTACTTTTAGGCTCTCTCTTTGCTTAGAGGACCCCTTTCAATATTTCCTGTAGGGTTGGTTTGGTGTTTATGAATCCTTTTTTTTGTTTGTTTATCCTGGAAGCTTTTTATCTCTCCTTGTATTTTCAATGATAGCCTCGCTGTATATGGTATTCTTGGCTGCATGTTTTTCTCATTTGGTGCTCTGAATATATCATGCCAGTTCTTTGTGGCCTGCCATGTGTCTGTGGATTGACAATCTAATGTTTTTACACTTGTATGTTATAGACTTCTTGTCCCAGGCTGCTTTCTGGATTTTCTCTTTGTCACTGAGACTTGTAAGTTTTACTATTAGATGACCTGGTGTGGACCTGTTTGTTTGTTTTTTTTTATTTTTTATTTTGAGGGCAATGCTCTGTGCCTCCTGGATTCTGATGCTTGTTCCCTTTGCCATATTGGGGAAATTCTTTACAATTTTTCACACTAATATACCTTCTGCCCCCCCTCTCTCTTTCTTCTTCTTCTGGAATCCCAATTATTCTAATATTGTTTCTTCTTATGGTATCATTTATCTCTCGAATTCTCCCCTCATGGTCCAGTAGTTGTTTGTCTTTCTTTTGCTCTGCTTCTTTATTCTCTGTCATTTGGTCTTCTATATCACTAATTCTCTTTTCTGCCTCATGTTTTCTAGTAGTAAGAGCCTCCATTTTTTATTGCACCTCATTAATAGCTTTACTGATATCAGCTTGGTTTGATTTTGGTTCTTTTATTTCCCCAGAAAGGGCATTTTTTCTCCAGACAGGGTTTCTCTAATGTCTTCCATGCCTTTTTTGAGCCCAGCTAGCACCTTGAGAATCATCATTCTGAAATCTAGATCTGACATATTACCAGTGTCTGTGTTGATCAGGTCCCTAGCCTTTGGTACTGCCTCTTATTCTTTTTTTGTGGTGAGTTTTCCACCTTGTCATTTTATCCAGATCAGAATATATGAAAGAGATTATAAAATACTAAAAGGGTGGCAAAGACTGCAGAAAAATGTATGCTAACCAAATCAGAACAGATCCTAAATTGGGGGGAGACTAAAGGAGGTAAAAAGTTTTTTAAAAAATCTAAAAAGACTTTATACACACACACACACACACACACACACACACACACATATACATGTAGATATATTAGACTATATATATTAGACTGGGGAATAGAACAGAGCCACCCACTTGATTTTGGGTGTATTTTGGTCTGTTAGAAGAAACTACCACCCAAAATTTTAAAGAAAGAAAAACTTATATATACAAAAATAAGGGTAAACATGATGAGGGGATGGAATATGACTGTAAGGATGAAAAGAAAAAAAAAATTCTAGAAAAGGAATTGATGATATAAGTTGGTTGGAAAAAGAAAGTTAATGAAAGTGGAGAGAATATGCTCAGGCTGGAGAGTAGAACAAAGCCCTGTGTTAGATTTAGGGTATATTTTGATCTATTAGAAGAAATTGTATCCCAATATTTTTTGGAAGAAAAAACCCTATATGTATACAAAAAATAAAGTTAGATAAAATGAAGGATAAAATATATCTATAATAATGAAGGCTTAAAAGTTTTTTTTTTTTGGAAGATATTGTTAAGATAAACTAGTTAAAAAACGTTAAAAGAGGAAAGAGGAAAAGTTAAAAAAATTAGAATAAGAAAAAAATTTTAAAAATTTAATTAACTTTGCAAGACTTAAGGATCATGTGGAGAAAGCCATGAATTCCATGCTTTGCTTTCCCGCCTCTGGAATTCCACTGTTCTCCCTGATCAGTGAGCTTGGTCTTAGCTGGATGTTCTTGCTGCTCTTCTGGGAGAAGGGCCTGTTGCCCATGATTCTCAAATGTCTTTGCCCGAGGTGGAATTGCACCACCCTTGCCAAGGGCCAGGATAAGTAATCTGCTCGGCTTCGCTCTTTGGAGCTTTTGTTCCCTGAATGCTTTCCATAGAGCTCTGGAGGACGTGAATGAAAATGGTGGTCTCCCAGTCTCCGGCCTGTAGGAGCCGAGAGCTCAGGCCTTCACTCCTCAGTGTGCCCTTGGAGAAAAGCACTCAAGCACTCCTGTCTCACTGGTCTCCGGCTGCACTCCGAGCTCACCTGGCCTGTGACTGAGCGTTTCTGTCTCTGGCACACAGCCCCATTTGGAGTCTCCAAACCCAGCAGATCCTGCCCCTCTGCTCTTCTGGCAGATGGAGGTGAGTCTCCCCGATCTGCCTCTTGTGGGGTCCCTGCTCAAAGAGCAGTGGCCTGCTACATATATATTCTGTGGATCACAGTATAAGGTAGCCCAAAGGTGAGAGCTCACTCCTTGGCTCTGTCTCTGTAGCCAGCTTCCCCACTCTGATACCTGCGAGCTCTGCTACACTCAGGCACCCCTGATCTTTCAGTGATCCCTTGGGACCTGAGACCACACTGTCTCCCTGAGGGCTTCACCCCCGCTTAGCTGATGCCCCTCAGTGGAGCAGAGTTTTAAAAGTTCGAATTTTGTGCTCTGTTGCTCCATTGCTTGCCAGGAGCTGGCCCCTCTCCTCGCTATCTTCCCATTGCTTCAGATTCACTTCTCTGCACATCCTACCTTTTGGAAAGTGGTTGATTTTCTGTTTTTAGAATTGCTGCTCTTCTCTTCGATCTCATGTTGGGTTTGTAGGTGTTTGGAATGGTTTGATAACTATCTAGCTGAAGTCCTGTGAGCTGATGTCATCTCAGTCTGCTACTCCTCTGCCATCTTGGTGAAAAATGTATAAGATATATATTAATAAGATATTTGTATTTATAAGATATTTATGTAGATATTTATAAGATATTTATAATAGATATTGATATTTGGAGCTATGTGTCACAACTTACCTGGTTTATAAAGATTATAAAAAATGCATCTGAAGTATTCTACATATTTTGATCCACATCCTATACCAAACAGCTGTACCAGGTAAACACCCTGGACTGGCCCACCCCAAGCTGATGGCTGGGTTCTGGAGCTCTGGAATTATAAGGTTATAGATTTTTCAGTGTAAAATTCTGAAACTCAGGAACATGGTTCTTTATCTTCTTATGCTGGACTGGAAAAAGTTAATGCAATGTCAAAAGATGCTTAGACTGAAGAAAATATTATGATAATAATTCTGAACACTTGCCTGAGACCTTTGACTTTTAATGACATTTGTTATTTCTGCTTGATTCTCAACAATTCCATGGAGAAAGTCAGGTCATTATTACTATTTAGTTGTTTGTGTGAAGAAACTGAAGCCCAGAGGCGTTGAGTGACTTGCCTGAGGCCACACAGGTAGGTCTCAGGTAAGCCAACATTTCAGTGCTCTTCTTAGTGGACCATGAAGGTTCCTACAAGCAAAGGCATGTTCCTGTCTCCTGGTGGGTTGCTTGTTCATGTTGTTCTTCACATTCTTCTCCACAGTTATTTTGAATATGGGAGCAGGGTTGATGACCGTATGTTCTGGTCTCCCCAAGGATTTTGTTTCTGGAGCTCCTTCGCTCTTTTTATCTCATTCACAGCTTTAATCCTAGACAAGCACCTTAATTTTCATTCAAGCTCTTACTCTATATAAGAAACTATTATTAGTTCTTTACTAATTCTAAGTTCTTTGTTTCCCATAATAACCCTGCGAAGGAAAAACTACAGTCATCTTCATTTTATGAGTTTAGAGCCATGAAGCAGTTGCCTAAGATCCCATTCAGGAGGTGGCAGAGATGGCATTTAAGTTAGCAGGGTTCAGAGTCCATTTTCTTAATCACTGTACTGTGTCAGCTCTTTTAATCTACATCAGTGATTTTCAAATAATAGTGTACATCAGAATCTCTGGAGGGTATGTTAAAACCCAGGTTTTTCTCAGATTCTGATTCAGTGGATGTGGGGTTGGGAGACCTGAGAATTTGCATTTTGGACAAGTAATAATGCTATGCTGCTATTGGGGAACCCACTGTCTGAGAACCACTGATCTGGGCACTTCAGTGCAGCCACTTGACAGTTAAGTAGGCAAGTGTTTGAAAAATGAAGACTCCAGGGCTCCATTCCCAGATATTTTTATTTATTAGTCTTTGGAAGAGGGACTGGGAATCTGTAGCTTTACAAAGCTCCACTGCTGTGCAAGTAGATTAATCTCCTGGTGACTTAGTTTTCCATCTAGAAAATTAGCTAAAGAATTAGTCTCCCTACACAAGGTTATTGACTATCACAAATGAGGTAACCAATATCAGAGTGCTTTGCAAGGAAAAAAGTGTTAATTAGAAAAACACTTTATTACAGTTGTTAAGCAGTTTGTTGAGGATTTTTGTAGTTGAACCAGCCTGATTTTCATTTTAGCTCTTCGTTTTCACTTGTACATCCTTACCTCTAAAATGGAAATTATAGTGTTTTTACGGACTCTTGTAATTAATACTTTTGTTGTGTCTAGCACATAGTAAGTGCTTAGTAAAGTATAACTTTAAAAATAGTGCATCATTGTTTACTGTCCTTTCTTTCATGCTGATAGCTGTGTTTATAAAACTTGTCCAATTAATGCACTTTGAAAGACCTCTCCCTTCCTTTTTTTTTTTTTTTGAAGAAAGATTTTGTTTATTTATTTGACAGACAGAGATCACAAGTAGGCAGAGAGGCAGGCAGAGAGAGGGGGGAAAGCAGGCTCCCTGCTGAGCAGAGAGCCCGACGCAGGGCTCGATCCCAGGACCCTGAGATCACGACCCGAGCCAAGGCAGAGGCCCCAACCCACTGAGCCACCCAGGCGCCCCAAAAGACCTCTCCCTTCTAAAAAGCCTATCTGTTCCTTGAACTAATCCAGCTCTTTATTTGCTTCATTATATGGTAGCCAGTCCTCTTTTGAACATCTCTAAATGTTCATACATTATCTGACCTCAGGATCTTATTCCTTGTTTTGTTTATCTAATTTAAAAAAAAAACAGTAACTAATATTTATGTCTCCATTTAGAGTTTTATTGAACACGTAATATACAATTTCTCATTGGATGCTGTGGAATTTTGTGATGGTGATGATGATTCCTTTTTGCAAGTGAGTCAAAGAAACTACAGAGAAAGAATAGTGATTTGTATTAGATCCTCCAAATTCTAAGTGTCAGAGATAGGGCTCAATCCAATCTAGACTCCAGGCCTGTGCTAGACGACACAAAGGAGTGTTTTATCTGTCACATGTATTTCCTTCAGATGCATTTTGGACATTTTCCCACTCTACTCTCCCCACAATACTGTTAGGGTTTTTGAGTTGAATTCTAATAAGTTTATCAATTACTTTTTGCAGTATTGAAACTTTCTACCCAAGAACATAGTTTGCCTTACCAATTACCTACATCTTCTATATCCTGTGGTCAAGCTCTAACAGTTTTCTTTATTCATGGTATATACATTTTTACTAAGTTTACTTTTAGGCAGTCTATATTTTTCTATTTATTTGGATGGACTCATCTTTCCCATTTTACTTTCCTGCTAATTATTGACATTTAGGAAATCTATTTATTTTGTAAATTTATTGACTTTTTTGTAGATTTATGGATTTTGATTACTGTTGATAAATAGTCACTTTAGCTACTTCTGAACTCTGTTAGAAGTAATCAGTTTTTCCATGGATTTTCTTGGGCTTTATAGACAGAAAAAAATTACATAATTTTTAATAATGAAATTTCTTATTTCATTATTTTTTTCTTATTCGATTAGCATAGATACTTGCGTAGAATTTAGACTATGTGGATGTTGGCTTAGGTTAATTTTTTTTTTTTTTTGAGGGAGAGAGAGCACACATACATGCAAGCAGGGCGTGGGGAGGAAGAGGAAGAGAGAGTGAGAGAACCTTAAGCAGGCTCCACACCCAGAGCAACATGGGGCTCAATATCATGACTCTAAGATCATGACCTGAGCCAAAATCAAGAGTTGGATGCTTAACTGACTGAGACACCCAGGCACCCCCTCAGTTTCCTTTTTGTTGGGAAGACTCTGTATGTTCTGAAGACTAAGCCACATGAATCAAGTTAACTTTCATGTCTTGTGACAGTCTCTAAAATGAAAACTTTTGAAAGGTTTTCTTGCTTTGATAGGTTTCATAATGTATGGTTTGGGTATATTATATAAGCTTATTCAATATTAACTAGAAACAAGGAGGGTACAGTTCCCACATGTAAGTGGCTAGCCACTCACTGGCTTGACTGCAGGAAAGCAAGAAAAAGTTATTTCTGGAGCAGTAAAGTAAAATATACTGACAGTGACTATGATCAAACTGACTTATTTTTTTCATGATAATAATTTGTATGATTTTCATACACTTTAAAAGGACCTTGTAGCACTTTATTTTCTAGAGTCTTTGGGACAGGACTTAAGATTGCCAAACTTAAGAATAGTTCTGTTGATAAGAAATATTTAAACATGTAAATATTTACATCAAAACATAGAAATTAAAACTTCAAAAAATTTAAAGGAGATGAGAGCTTTTATGTTAAAGGAGATCAGAGTTTAAATGAGGAAACTGAGGCCCAGAGAGCTAGAATAACTTGCAGAATGTGCAGCAATGATAGAAGAGAACTAGAAGCCATATTTTTTAACTCTCTGTATTCATCCATATTCAGGCAATATCTAAAATTTGCCTTGCAGGTAATTACCATTTTGTTGATTCAAAATATGGTTAATTGCACTAATGGTCCTCAGGCTTACTGAATCCTCAAAACCAAAAGCAGCCAGTACTTCATAGATTATTGTACTTTATAATTTTTTTTAAAGATTTATTTATTTGAGAGATAGAGAGCAAGGAAGGAAGAGGGGCAGAGGGAGGGAGTCTTAAGCAGACTCTGGGCTGAGTGCAGAGCCCAACACGGGACTCAATTGCATGACTCTGAGATCGTGACCTGAACTGAAACTGAGAGTTGGAAGCTTAGCCAACTGTGCTGCCCAGGTGCCCCTGTACTTCATACTTTCAAAGTTACCAGGGGCATTCCTCTAGGATTAGACTTCAGCCCATACCTTTTTAGATCATGCCAGTCTACATCTACTACTCCAGAAAATACAGATGCAGAAAGGACTATCTCAATTGTCTACATAGGGCACAGAATGCTTGTAGAAAAGGAATAACCCCCTCTGTCTCAAGTCACAGGCAGGGAGCCAACTATTAGGTAAGTTCTACTTGTTTATGCTTAGTGGAAACATGATAGTGTTACAAGTATAAGTATTAGTTACCTTTGGAAACTCCTAACCACTCTGAAAAACAAACCAAAGATTTTCCACTTCTACCCCTATTAGATCAAAAACTGGTTGCCAGAACTGTATTTTTATTTAAAAATCCTTATAGCAGACATTGTAGGTTGGCTCACTCCAACTTTCTTTTAGTTTTCTTAGTTTTTCCTCTACCATGCAGGCTGGAAGGCTAAAGACTACATTTGCCAGACTCCTTTGTAGCTAGAATACAGACAAATAGCCTTGGTTCTACCCATTAGAGCCATCTCATTTATGACTTGGAGAAATAAGGGAAGCAGTTATGCAAAGAGAAATTGAGGGGCGCCTGGGTGGCCCAGTGGGTTAAGTCTCTGCCTTCGGCTCGGGTCATGATCCCAGGATCCTGGGATCAATCCCCACATTGGGCTCTCTGCTCAGCGGGTAGCCTGCTTCTTCCCCCTTTCTCTCTCTGCTTGCCTCTGCCTACTCGTGATCTCTCTCTGTCAAATAAATAAACAAAATCTTTAAAAAAAAAAAAAAGAAAGAGAAATTGAATCTTCTAGTTACAGAGACTTCTCAGATAGCAATGATAGAGCTCCTGGATTCCAATCTTAAGGGAAGTTAGTGCCTAGAGATGGGCAGTGGTCTTTCACTGTGACAGTTCTGGAGTGAAACTGGTTCTTAATCCTGGCTGTTTTGGTTCTGGCTACATAATGAACAAGCCTGGTTCCCTGATTATCCTAAAGATTCTATGATCTTCTTAGTATCCTATAATATCCCTTTCTGCCTAAGTCAACTAGACTTGTCTTTCTTGATTGCAACTGAGAATCACAATTTATATCATCTTAATAACTAATATAAAGTATATCTATATAACATTGTATATACAGTACAGTATTGCATATACAAAAGTAGTAACATTATTATGTATCTAGCCTATTGTGTACCTGAGACCCTTCTAGACATTTTGCATGTATAAACTTATCTAATTTTCACCTCTATTCCTAGGAGTTTAATACATTATCCCTATTTTACTGATGAGAAACACAAATGGAGAGAGGATAAAGTAAGTAAGGTCACAGAGCAAGCAAGGGAGAGAAGTTCAGATTTAAACCAAGGCAGTCTGGCTCTGTAAGACATGACCTGACTCCATGGAGCTCTGCTGCCCTGCCAATTTAATGAAATGGGTATTATTATTATTAGCATTTTATAGATGCAGAAGTGAGGTACATTCAGAGAGGTTTACTGACAGCAGTTACACAGCTAGTAGGTGACTGGCATAAGTGGGCCCAAGATATCCAGACTCTATATCGAGGGCTCTTATGGCTACACTCCAGTGCTGGTCAGACCTTCACTGTATTACCTGTCCATTCATTTACTTAGCCTGTCAGTTACTCATGCATCACTCTGTTCATCCAACTGTATTATTCTTGTGAAACTACTCTGGTCTTTTCTATTTCTGGAAGAATATGGAGCTTGTGGTTCCAGGGCCTCTTCCTATAATGTGCTAAGACTCACACCTCATTTCCTTTGGGGTCCTATAGAGGTGTACCATGGCCCATAAAAAACACCATCTCTGCTCATATCTCATGATTTTTGCAAATTAATGATCTAAGTAAAATGGACCATTGCCTTTAAAAGTATGCCATAAAAAATGATAATAAATGCCAGGCTGAGGATCATAATGGAAAAACAACTGTTTGGGGTATTTTGCTATGGTACAGTTCCCCAGCCTGAGTGCTTTACGTGGAGTTGGCTGTGATTTTTGGGTTCCATGTTCAATGCCTTGAGTATTTACACATGGCTGCGTGCAGAATAAGAATCGCTTGTGAAGTCAGAACAGGCTTAAAGGTGAGGCCTGCTAATAAGCATATCAATTAGATAGTGACCCAGAAATTCTTGGAAGAGTGATTTTTGACCTCTCTTCTGTCTCCTTGAGGGTTCCTTCCCTTCCTTCCCACCTTCTGTGACTTCTTGGTAGAAAATTGGAAGATCTGGGATTTTGGCCCAGGAAGGTTTAGGAAAACAAAAGTTAACTGCTGTAGTATTACGAAATAAATTGCTCTGTGAGGCAAAAGAAAAATCAAAGATCTTGGGGAAAAAATGAGCCACGGTTTCAATTATAACTGCTAACAGGTTTAGCTCCAACTTTGGGCCAAAGTGTCATCCAGACAGATGTTCTTATAATTTGGTTTCCATAATAAATGTTGTACTTGTGAAAATATTTTAATGACATCTCAGCACTTTATTAGGCCTCAAATTCTAGAAGATTTTCCAGGTCAGACAAGGACCATTTGCACCATCTCACCCAGTGACCTCTTTCATTCTGCTGGGGCTTATGGAGAACATTAAATTTGCAGATGCAATTATTGTATAATAAAGTATTGATTTCCTAAGAAACCCTATTTAAAATGTTTTCTTCTTAATAATTAGTATTTACAAGGAACACATCCAAGAACTTTTATAGAGGATTAACCACCTATTGCCACTTGAATGAGACACTTAGTACTTTAGTTAAAAAATAAACAATATTAGAAAATAGTTTCATTTTTCAGAACTGCAGGTCAGTTGCACATCCCTTATGTGAGTTCCCACAGTGTTTTAGTTGATATTTTAAAATAGTTTTGATGTATGTATGAACCATTCTGAAAATTAATTTAAAAGCATATTGAATTATTTTTCCACAGCTGATAAGGACTGTAGTTTTGTTTGGTGATGTGATAATTCACTTGCTGAACTATCTCCTATGGACAGTTTTCATCTGTTAAGGCATCAGAAACAAGAAAAATGCACAATTATAAAATGAAAGTCCCCCTAAAGTCAAAGAAATTTATAAATACAATTTAAAGATAACTTCCCCTATGTAGACAACTGATGTTATTTAATAAACCAAGTGAACACAGGCTATGATGACTGGATATATTCGTGAGAGAAAAGAGAAGATTTATAAATAAGTCATCTGAACAAGGTGTTTTTCCATGTGTTTCTGGTTTGCTCCTGTTGAAATTAGGGGAGTGCTTTCATGTTCTTCATATGTTCTTTGAAATTGTCTCCTGAATGTGTTGAAGTTAGCTTTGGGAGAACTTCAGATACCAGGGTCACTGAATCTTGAGAAATAGTGTGCTAACATCAATACGGCACCAGCCAACCTGGACTCTCGTGTCTAGTCACAGCCCTGATGAGCCCTGCTACTTAAAAATATCTCTTGTCAGTTGAGAGGCAACGTGGAGGGTTTGGGGGGCAGGAAAAGGATAAATGAAACAAGATGGGATCGGGAGGCAGACAAACCATAAGAGACTCTTAATCTCATGAAGCAAACTGAGGGTTGCCGGGGGGAGAGGGCTAGGGAGAGGGTGGTTGGGTTACGGACATTGGGGAAGGTATGTGCTATGGTGAGTGCTGTGAAGTGTGTAAGCCTGGCAATTACAGACCTGTACCCCTGGGGCTAATAATACAATTTATGTTAATAAAAAAATAAAAAATTTAAAAAAAATCTCCTGTTTTTAGCTTGTATGTTTTAACTCTATTGTCTGTGCAGCAACTTGGCATTGGCCTTGAAATTAGGGAGACTGTGGTATCACTTATTCCTTCTGTATCTTCCAGAGGAGAGGAGGAGGCATTCATTCAATCAAACGAAAGTGAATGAATCAAACTTTCTTATGTTCTCAGCTTTGTGTTGAATGGTGTGTAGAGCCAGGGTTAGTAAAGAAACATCTCTTTTCCTTGTCCTCAGGTCCCCAACAATCATTGATCATATAAAACTGCATAGGTAGAGCTTTTGCTCATGCTCTTCTCTTTGCCTGAAAGGCCTTTATCTCTTCAGCCAACTAATTTGAATCATCTTTTTTTTTTTAAGTTTTATCTTTTTTTAAGATTTTATTTATTTATTTGACAGACAGATCACAAGCAGGCAGAGAGGCAGGCAGAAAGAGAGAGAGGAGGAAGCAGGCTCCCCGCTGAGCAGAGAGCCTGATGCGGTGCTCGATCCTAGGACCCCGAGATCATGACCTGAGCCGAAAGCAGAGGCTTTAACCCACTGAGCCACGCAGGCACCCCTGAATCATCTTTTAAGATGTAGCTCAAATCTTCTTCCTTCCAGGAAGCTTTCTCCAAAACTAACACTTGTTGCTTCACTATTTTCCAGATTATGTTAAAGTTATTCTTCATGGATCTGGCTCAATTATTAGAATCTGGTTCTCCCCAATAAGAATTGATTATGTTCCTTTTCATATCCCAGGGGTTAACAACTACCTTAACGGTATTGGATAAACACCTGGCATGGATGTCTTTCTTCTCTGTCCACACAATTCTCCTAAGATACGGTGCGTGTAACTACCTCAAATTAGAATTATTTAGCTATGTGTCATCTCTTCGAAGAGACTGAAGACCTAGTCGTCCTTTGCAGCAAAAAGACACATGTCTGAACCCTTCTGTACTACTTATTGGCCAAGGGATTGGGGTATTTTATTGGAAAAACAATATTTACTTCATAGAATTGTTAGGAAATTTAAATGACATGGAAAGTGCCTAACAGTGTTTGACACACCTCATATATTCAATAAATGAAATGTTATTCTTTCAGTACAGTATCTTGAAGTGTGTACTTTATACATAGTAGATATTTTAAAAATAGTGGATGAAAAGATACAAAGCCAAATTAATTATATAGGCAATTAATAGGATGGAATTTCAGAGGAAGATGGTCAGTGGGAGCTATAATGCTCAACAAATACTTTGTTCATGAAGGGAGAGCTGAATGAACACTGAAGGCTGCATAGAATTTCTAATGATTACAAATTAAGAAAAATATCTGTCATTTATTGAGCATTTATTTTGTGCCAGGCACTATGCAAACCACCCTGTGTGTCTCATTTAATCTTCACAATAACCCTGTAAAATAAGTGTTTATTTTAATTACTATCGCTTTATGAGGAGGAAACTAAAGTTTTGAGAGGTTGCCTTAGTTTTCAAGTTTATGTAAGTATTATATATTAGTCAACTATTATTACACTAATGCTGTATAATAAACCACACCAGAATTCAGTATCTTGGAATGGTAATCATTTATTCTCATGCTTATGGAACTGTAGGTTAGTTATCACTCAGCTGAGCTAGGCTGGTCTCCAGGTTCTGGTTTTTAGGCCCTGGCCTCTAGCTGTTACATCTGCCATATCTTCCTTGGACTGTGGCTCCATGGAGCATGTGGTCTGCTTCATATGACTCATTCTGGGGCTGAGGCTGAAGAAACCACCTTTAACTAGGACACGTTCTTCTCATGAGGTATCATGGCACAAAAGGGCAAGCCAAACTGCAAGTACCTTTTAGTCTCATGTGCCAATATCTCATTAGCCAGAACAAGTTTCATGACCAACCCCAAAGTTAAAGTGTAGTGTAGTAAAGAAGCCCATATTACCCAACATGAGGTCATGGCAAGGGTGTGGATGTGTTTTTCTATTGTAAGAGAGTGAAGAATTGGGACCCGTAATTCAGTTCCATAAGTAATAACTGGCAGAGCCAGTATCTGAACCATACCTATTTAATTTCAGAGCATAACATTTTTTTTCTCTACTGTGTACCATTTCCAAAGAGAAGAATGGGGCTTCAAGTGGAGGCAGAGCACATACAAGCTATGTTCTAAGGAGAGTGAGGAGCACTTAGCCTAGAGCAAGGAGAGTAGGGAAAGCCCTGTAGTGGTCAGAATGCAAAAAGCCCTGAAAGCAGTAACAGCAGTGCATAATTTGGTAAAAAGTCATGATTTTATTAGTAGGCAAGTCCTGAGAATCTCAGAGATCCCGGAGTGAAACCGCGAATATTTGTTTTGAATTTCAAAGTGTCAATGGCCACCCGAGTTCTCTGCTGACCTACACAGTACATCTGTGAAGATTAGTAAAAGGTTCCCTGTATCAGTGTCCCAGACAGAAAGAGATGACAGAGTCAAAAGGGTTTAATTGCACAGAATGGAATACAAGGGCTATATACAGAGGTGTGGCCAAGGAAAAGGGTACCCACAAAGGTTGATGAGACACCCAGGGACTAGCAACAGTGAAAGCTATTATTGCCCCTAGGCCTGAAGAAACAAGGGAGGGAACAGTGTTATTCGAAGCCAGTGAGAGCTAGAGTGAGGTCGAAGAGCTACCCAGCAGGACCACAGCCGCTGACAGAAACCCTGGTGGGGCAGAGTGTGAGCATGAAGCATGAAATACACCTTGGTGTCTTATCTCCATCTCCTAAAGCTGATTTCCTAGATAAGACCCTGATGCCTTTGACTTCTCTGGACCCTGTGTAGTTCCTCAGATGAGTCAAGCCTCTTGTTGTCTGCCTAGGATCAGATCCCCTGTTTTTATCACAGATTAGATCATAGCTCCAAGGTCCTACAGTACATCAAAAATATCAAGGAAGAGCCTCCATCTGTCCCTGCTGGTTTTGTACCCAGATCACACAAAATTCTCCATGGTCAGGGAGTGAATAAATTTATCTTTTTTCTGATATTACAGGGCCATGGGCTTAAGAGGTTTGAGGAGGGAAGAGTCCAATTCATACCTACAAAATGATCATTTCAGATAGAAGTCTTCACTAATCTGCACAAATAAGACAACATGGCTTTTCTGGGAGTGATTGCATACTTGCCAGTGTTCTCAGACTCCCAAGATCTTTGAAAGGTAGGAGTATCCCCACCTGTCCTCATTTTTCTCATTGCTTCTGAAAACTCTGCCCTTGGCTGGGCCCCTTGGTATGCAAGACAGTCTGGCTGAATCTCATTCTTTGCAGCAACAACAAAAAAGTCAATTGGGAGATGCACTGTGGGCTGTTTGTAAGGATATATTTTTCTTGAACATTATAATTATACTTATTTAATTATTTATTCAGTCTAACATGGATAACTTCCTGTCATACAAAAATCTGAAATAAATTCAAGGTCTCTGCCCTCAGAAACACACATACAAATATACCTTGAATCTCAGATCTTAAAGCTGAGAGGAACTTGAAGTTCTACTAAGTTATGCCCTTACTTTTCAGCAACTAATCTCCCTCCATATTACCAGTGACTCATGAGAGAGCCCAGAGAGTTACAGGTTTACTTTGTTCCTGGCCTCCTAGAGGACTAATAGTAGTGAGGAGGCAAAAGTGCTGCTCTTTCTCCCTTGTCAAGTCAGGGAGGTGGAAAGAAAATTCCCATTACCTGGGATTGACCAGAGCTAGTATCCCTTCATTCACACGTAGAACTGTAAACTGGCCATTCTTGTTACATGTTGCACTAGTCTGTAACACTCCTAGATTTAAAGGTAAAATCTGAAAATCCAAGCTTGGTAGTGACCTCATTTTTAAGGCCAGCACTAAGGCCTATAAAAAATGGTCTCTGGGGGGCACCTGGGTGGCTCAATGGGTTAAAGCCGCTGCCTTCGGCTCAGGTCATGATCCCAGGGTCGTGGGATCGAGCCCCGCATCGGGCTCTCCGCTCTGCAGACAGCCTGCTTCCTCCTCTCTCTCTGCCTGCCTCTCTGCCTGCTTGTGATCTCTGTCTGTCAAATAAATAAAGAAAGAAAATCTTTAAAAAAAAAAAAAATGGTCTCTGGCATAGATACATTTCATATACCTCATTCTTTTTTTTTTTTTTTTTTTTTATCATCAGAGAGAGAGAGAGTGAGAGCAAGCACAGACAGACAGAGAGGCAGGCAGAGGCAGAGGGAGAAGCAGGCTCCCTGCCGAGCAAGGAGCCCGATGCCGAACTCGATCCCAGGAGGCCAGGATCATGACCTGAGCCGAAGGCAGCCGCTTAACCAACTGAGGCACCCAGGCATCCCCATATACCTAGAGGGCTAGAGGGGAAATGGCTTTTGGCTCACCTGGTAGACCAAGTGCCTCTGGGCTCTTCAGGGCTTAGTTCACTTCTTGGTTAAGAGGAGGCACTTGACAATCTCTGGCCTAGAATGAGGTTCTGGGGCCAAATGCTACAGTCCTTGCAATGAGATGACCAAGAGGGCCTGGCCCCCTGACCTGACAGCTCACACTTGTAACCCACTGCTCCTAAAATAAAAGTTGAATCCTGATCCATGACCATCTGGTTATACCTAGTTATGTAGAAGTGTAATTAATGCCACTTAATGTAAAGTGAAAACAGAATTTCTGCAACTGCCAGCTTTCTCCAGCTCAGCCAGTACTATGTGCTGATTTCATTTATAAGTAATATTTTCTTTTTCATCATGCTGATTGCAGAAAGAAAACTACTCCAAGAAGGAGAAACAGAGATCAAAGTTCAACTGACAACACACAAAAAACAAAATTTTTGATTGCAGGTATTGATTTCCATCTAGCATCATGCCAATTGCTCCATAAAGTTGAAGCTCTCCTGCCATCTTAGCCAGTGGTCAGTTTGAGTGCATCAGGCCCGTGAAGCTCTGCTGGACCCCAGCTAAAGATCTTGGCTGAGCATCATGTTCCCTATTTCTTCAATTTATTCCTTATCTTTGCCCCATATTCTCTGCTGAATGTCTGAGAAAACTTCCTGGAAATAAGTGAAGTTTTGGTTCTGTAGTCATGAAGTCATTGCTTTGGTCTCATTAGCAAGGGCCTGGCTGCCCCCATAGGCATTTTCCTACATTCCATCTACTGTGCTTGGGTGTGAGATCTATGAGTTAGCAAGACCTGGGTGGAGCATGGTGTGTTGGGCCACAATGAAAGGCATTGCAGTCTGCAGAAATCTTCAGAGTCCAAGTAAAGACATTTAATGCTTGGAAAATAAAGTTTTCCCAAACCTTGCTTTATAATAATAGAGAAGATAATGAGTTTTTACATAAGGCTATGGTAAGGGTGAACCTGATTTTTGTTCTGAGGCAAGTTGCTAACTAGTGTGTGTTTTTTAGTGTTAGGGAGGGACTTGCACAGCTGTATATGCACACATGTTAACTGAAGTCAGTGCTGTCTCTGAAAATAGATAAGAGCTAACCAGATACCATATTTAGTTATGAAATACCCACTTCTAGTCAAAATTCCAGATCCAGCTCCTAGCTCTTTTGAACAGTTTTTAATACATCAGTTTCCCAGAAGCAGTTCACTTTCTACAGTGATGACACAGAACTAGGAAAGATGATTAAAAAATCATTGATCTGACTCCATCCTTCAGCATCTTTGTTCTATTCTTTGTACCCTTTGAATCAATGGGAGCTTCCCTATCCAAGCAGATGCATTGGGGTGGGAGAATAGACTGGAAATCAGGCCATCCCTTGAAATGGAATACCACCAATAAATAAATTAAACTCTTCGTTGATGCATATTTTCCAAAAGTATGGAAATTTCTGAAGAGTGCAATTAGAGAACTCTGTTCTTCAACAGTTGAATTTCCCACATCTTGCTTTAACTTCCAAGACATGAAAATAGTCATGTCTATTATTTATATAGAGAGAAACGTAAGATTCCAAAGCAGGCTCCAGAAAAATAACAACCAAAAAAAATGGCCTCCACCCTGTCCCCAAGCCCCCTGCACCCCAATGTTGCATCGTTAATATTGTACCTTTAAAGCCTTAATAATTGAATGCATTCCAACCTTCATCATCTGGGTCCCCACACCCACACAGGGCAGAGCCAAAGCAGGCTCTCAGAGTAGCTGTGACACCAGGAGATTCATGCAGGGGGAGTTGTGGATTTTCTCAGTAGTTATTTCCACATCAAAGGAGGATCTCCCCTGTCTTCATGAATGTGTGCTCTACCAGAGGATTTAACTATACTTATGCAACACCTAAAATGAGGTCCAGCCCCAGGCAAAATAGATAAATTTCCTCTTCTGTGCTCTCCCATCCTCTTGTTGGTAATACTGCTTCTCTTTCCCTACCATCCCCCAGCAGCATCTTCTTGCTAATTTTTGTATTAGCCACACTGCTGTACTTCCAAAAACTTTGCCTCTGTGCTTTCTCCCTGACCCTCACCGCTCAAACAAAACAGACTTTTTCTCAGTTCTGTTTTTTTGGCTCTTGTTCCTTTCAATTCATCTGATTAACTGACTTAAGCTAAAGTATTAAAGGCTAAAAATGAATATCAAAGTGGTAATTCAGCAAAGTAACCTGTGTAAGAGACTGAAATTTTTTTATTGTTTTAGCTACTAGCATTATCTGTCGGAGGAAATTTCATCGTTTGGGGAAAATAACTGAGCTGTCTGGGGTAGAAGATGAGACCTGAGGGCAACAGTTAACAAAGGGAATGTGCATTTTAAAAAAGCCCCTTAAAGCCCTGTGTCTGAGAGACTGAAAGAAACCTATATTTGATTCCTGTGAGAGAAGGAGAAAAGAAGAGAACCGATGGCTAGTAGAGAAGTGCAGTGGAGGGAAGAGGATGTGGTAAGAGCTTGAGTTCTTTATGGGATAACTTTCGAAGCTTCTACCTGGCAACGGGGCAAAGCAGATTTTGAGAATGAGAGGCTCTAATACTTAGTTTAAAATCATGCTCATTGTTGCAATGCAAACTCCCTTTACAGTTCCTCCAAAAACTTCATTTACATCTGTCAGACACACAAATATTTTTTATGAGTGTGTTTGTGGGTGTGTGTAAAATAAAAAAGAATTTCACATTTTCATCAGTGGGGTTCATGCAGAAATAAGAGTTCATAGGCTAATGTAACCTTGAGAATAAAAAGCTGCTTTCTCTACTGGGAATTTATAGAAATTCTTGGGAGAATTTGCCCTTCCAATGAGTATACAATTGTGGATTTTACCCGATATCATCATGCTCTCAAAGGAGCAAGCAGAGCAGCTAATATCTGAGGAATATTTGTAGCCCAGTGAAGTGCAAGAGCACATATTAGAATTTGCTGATGGAGAAGGGAGGAAGGGAGAAGAAGCTTCCCCAGAGGGTGGATCAAGCCTGTCTGGCTTATTAAGACCATCCCCTTTGGGACAAGAAAGAGAAAAGAGAGCTGAGACTCCTGAGGCCTTAAGTGGAAGCTAGGGAAGAGCCCATGTGGTATGAGATGGGCAGCCCCCTTCATTCTGCCCGAATCTGTGCAAATAACTGACTTTATGCAATATAGACTGGAGAGGAGGATTCTGCTTTGATGACAACACATACTACAGCCAGTATGGGACTTTTTTTTTTTTTTTTTTTTTGTAAGAGCAGCAACATGGTGGACCAGGTAAGTTAGAACTGGCTGAAACAACCAGGCAAAGACACAAGAGCAGGGAATGACAGCAAATGACACATTTTTCAGGGTCTTCCCTCTGCTGAGTCAGCAGTGAATAGGCTCTGGAAGGAGCTGGATTTTCCTGTCTTTGACAAGAGGAGGAGATACCTAGTCTGTTACAGAGAAACATGTCTCCAGGTATAACATGGAGCAGAAAAAAATCTATTATATCAACAAATTGTAATGCAAAAGAAAATTTTAGAAACAGTGTGGTCTCTTCTACACCCATTTATGGGACAACCCCCATGTGCCAGGTATATGGATGAATATTCACTATACTTTATTTCTAGGCTTCACAAGAACTCAAAGAGATAGATAGTTTACAGATGTGAATGCAGAGGCTTCAAAAGGTTAAAGAATGTCTATCCCCAAGGTCAAGGGCTAGGAGGCCCAGGGGCAAGGGAACTGCTGTCTTTATTGATCTGGCTGCAGAGTAGATTGTCTTGTAGCAGGAGTCAGCAATCTACAGTGGTGGCCAACGGTCGGTCTGTTTATCCTCTGTGAGCTAAGAGTGGTTTTTACATTTTGAAAGGAGTTATTTTAAAGAAAGAAGTATATAAGACAAATAGCTTATGTGTCCCACAAAACCTAAAATAATTACTATCTGGCCCTTTGCAGAAAAAGTTTACTAATCCCTGTTTTATGACATAAACCTACTCTTCCTCCTCTGAGTCAGGGTGACTCTGAATATGACCACTGAAAAATGTGACCACTACCTCTGCCTTTTTGACATGGAAGCTCAGGTATTCCAGGTACTTGGTTCTTTTTAAAAACCCTTGCTGGACCATCAACCAAAATGGCTATCAGCTAAGACCTTAAAATATTAAAACATAGTTTGTGTCAAATGGCACAGAAATAATAGGATTACAAAAGCAGAGGCTTTGTCTGGAGTGAGTTTGTGACCTGGAGACTGAGTCACTGAGGAGTCCAGCACTAAGCTTGAAGGTGTGGGACTTCTTGAAATTCTGCACAGATTTTGTGCATATGAACAAAAATGCATTCCCCCCCCTGGGAGTAGACCCTGATTTCCCTCTCATTTTCAAAAAGGTGGTTACTTCTCAAGGGTTATGAACCCTGCTTCTAGAGCTCACGATGATATGAAAATAAAGACTTATCAGAACTGGTAATCCCCAAGGTTCAGACTTAGGCCCCTTTCCAAAGACTGTTCTCTTTCCCTAAAGATTCCATCCACATCTATTACTTCCTTTATGATCTAGACACATTTTCCAGTAACATAGATTCTACAGCCAATGCCTTCTTCGAAACTTCACTTGCCAAAAGACAACTTCTGATCTTTCCCTCAAACCTAATGTTCAGTGTTCTCATCTGTGTGTACAGAGACTGAGGAGTCATTCTTGATTCTCACTCTACAGCATCACTCTTCCCCATATCCATTTCACCATCAAATCCTACTGTATTTTACTTTCTGAATGTCTTCTAAATCTGCCCACTCTCCCTTTGTATCTCTCCATTGTTCTGGACCCAACTGCCATCGTCTTTAATTATATACTTGGGCTACCACTTTCATCACTAACCCTCACCAGATCATTCTCCATGTTAATTCCAGACTGTCATAGGTTGGGTTTCCAAGGAAGCCAACTTGAGATGGAGATGGGACGGACTGCAAGCAGTCGATTGGGTAGTGATTCTTGTGGAAAGGAGGGAAGGAGAAATAAGCTTGGGCAGAGGGAGAAGTTGAGCTGCAGTGGCATTTCAACTGAAACCTTGGCTAAATCTGTGGGGATTTCAGAAGATGGAACAGGATGTCCCAAGGTGGAAGGAGTAGATTGGGCTTTTACACCCCTGTACATTTCAGGACATGAGCCCTAGAAAGGCACACAACCTTATATACTGTAGCTCTGCAGTTCAGGCAGTTCCTGAAGGGATATGACTGCTGTGGACTATCTTCTGGCAAGAGTCTCAGCAGCTGGGGCAATAGATTCTTCATTAGCAAGGGGAATTTGTGTGGCACAGTGAAATTTTCAATTCTGATCATATCATTCTTTTGTCCCAAATCTCTCAATGACCTTTTAATGCTCTTAGAAAAAGCCAAATCCTCAAAGCTACACATGGTCTGACTCCTACCCAACCTTTCCAGCCTCACCTCCACCCCACTCAACTTTACTCTCTGAGCTCCAGCCACACTGGCCTATTTTCGGTCTCTCATATTTATCTTGCTTCCTCCTACCACTAGTCTTTGCACATACTCTTTCCTGTTTTGCAGTTGTTCCCTCTATTTCTTCTTCACCTAATCTTTAGATCTCACCTCAACAGCTCTTCCTGACCTCCTTGACAAGGTCACTCCCCTATTAAGGACCCTCACAGCACATATTCTTTTGTGCAGAAGCACATGTATCACTTGCAATTTGTGCATTTTTTTGTTTGTTTATTCCTTAATCACCTGTGTCTGTCTTTAGAGGGGGTTACTCCTTGAGGAAAAGGTTGTGCCTAGTTTTTGGTCACCACTGAATTCCTGATGTATCTTACAGTTTCTGACCCATGGTGAGTGTTTAGAAAATACTGGTTGACTGAAAAGTGCATCAGTGCCCTTATTTGGTGGATTAGGATACCAAAGATTGAAGAAACCTCACAGACCTGCTCAGAATCAAACAGCTGCTTAGTGTCAGAAAAGGAAATTTAAAGTCATATGTGTTATTTACATATTGTTTGGAGATTTTATGACCTATATATAGGCAAGTTTACAACCAAAATTTGATACTGCTTCTGTCTTCTGCTCTTTCTTGAACTGGACCATTGATTTTTCTCTTCCTAGTGTTTACCCATATTGGTTGTGGCTTTCATTTATGTAGTCAAAGAAAAACCTCAAATGGATGGATGAATTAAATCCAGTGACTTAAAAAAATTTTTTTAACCCTATGTAACACCAAATACCCAGTTGACAAATTCTTTTGCTTTTTATTCAGTTGTTTTAACGTGATGGAGTTGTAATCTTATTTCATCCAAATGTCCCACCCCCAAGTCCATACTATGGCAGAGTGAGAAAAATAGGCAGAAGAAAAGAGGTTGGCCCACAAGGTACCTTATATTTCTGGGCTCAAGTTTAGAGAACAATGATTTGGAATCCTGAGTCATAATTCACCAGCCTGGCTACATATGCAAATGAGAATATCCTGACTTGTTCAAAAGAGTTCCGTAAATAATATTATTCATCTCCTAGAAGCAAGCCATATTTTTACTGGACTTTTTACTTCAGCCCTGCATTACTAATGAGAATATATATTTTTAAAACTCTGTTATTTATTTCATTCTGCTTAATATTTCAATCAAACATACATTTACTGTATTAATCACAGAACATGATAGTTTTAAAACCTCAGAAATCATTTTAATTGGATACCTCATGTCTGTTTAATCTAAAGTTAATAAAACCTTTTTTTTTAACATCATTGTATCCAATTTTAATTTCTTGCTGTAGGACACCACCACTCCCTCCTTAAATTTTTTTTCAGAGCCAGTCTTACAAAAAAATATGAAGTGTATTTGGAAATCAAAGTTAGATTCTTTTTATGTAAACAAAGCTAACCTGTTATTTACTTAAATCAGTGCAATAACCAGTAAAATGGAGAATTGTACCCAATGATGAAAATTTATGATATATCGACTGAAAGTATATTTTGAAATGAGAAATTCTCAGCTGATGTCAGTCATTTTCAGACATGAACACAATTGGATGAGTAGTCTGTTATTAGACCTTTATGTATCTGCATCAGTGGGAGTCCTGGGGATAGGCGATTGCCCATGGAACCTAATGGCATTTCTTTCATTAATTTGGCTAGAGATAGCATAGAGTGCAACTATTATAGATTTGAGTATTCAAGGGATGGAACTCCATGGAAATCATTGTTTTACACATCTACGATGTTTCCAATCCTTCCCATCTACCTTTAGAGTTGTATATTGTTCCTGGTCTGTAGATAATAGGTAACGAGTGACTCTTCAGCTGTTACTTTGATTAGAATTCTTTAGCTCCATGTTGTAAAGTGAAGGTAAAAGTGAGTTAAGAGGGGGTGTCTGGGGGTGCCTGTGTGGCTCAGTTGTTAAGCATCTGCCTTCTGCTTGGGTCATGATCCCAGGGTCCTGGGATAGAGCCCTGTTTCAGGCTCCCTGCTTAGCGGGGAGCCTGCTTCTCCCTCTTCCCCACTTGTGTTCCCTCTCTCGCTGTCTCTGTCTCTGTCAAATAAATAAATAAAATGTTAAAAAAAAGGGGGGGGTGTCTGGGCGGCTCAGTTTGTTGAGCATCTGCCTTTGGCTCAGGTCATGATCCCAGAGTCCTGGCATGGAGCCCTGTTTCAGGCTTCCTGTTCAGTGGATGATCTGCTCCTCCTTCTGCTCTCCTCCTGCTCATGCTCTCTCTCTCACACACACACTCTCTCTCTGTCTCTCAAATAAATACATAAAATCTTAAAAGAAATTTTTGTCTCAGAAAAGTTTTGTTTACATTCCCTTGGGGCTTCATATATTAGGGTTCAATTAGCTGGAATTGTCTTTTCAATTTTGTATCCAATACTGCCTAACAGAGGGATTACCTTCTAACATGAACACATGGTTTGCCTGACCGACCATGTGCCAAGCCAAAAAAACCATTACTTTTAGAGAATAATATCCAAATTTCATATAGGAATATCATAAAGGTAGGGTGACTACATCATTCATTTTCCAAACTGGGATGGGATCAGCATGAAAGAGGAATCATTATTGAGTCAAGGCAACAAGTGTAAACCTCAAGCATCCACCGAAAAGTGGCACGTCTGGTAGTTCTATCTGTAGTGTACCTAGAGCACCTACCTTTTTTTTCCCCCCATGGGAACTTCCCACGAACTTCTCTGCAAAGAGTTAATTCATGTTCTGTGCTCATAAACCCAGCCTGACACAGGAATCTTAGATCTATCAGATCATTTCCACTTGCAGTGGAAGTTCCTAAAACTCCAAGAAATGATCTAATCCATAGTAAATATTGAGTCCACCTTTAAGTCCTTCTGGAACAGCCCTACTCATGGTCTCACAATTCTAGGAACCCGCAGCCCCAGAGCAGTGATAGCAAGTCATAGCAGTCAGCTATCTGTGTGGCTGCATAAAGCTCATCCAGGGCCCACATCTCCTTTTACCTCTTCACAATCCTAGTGTTGCCTGTTTTAGATTGTTTTCCATTTTCCTGAGCCTCTTATCTGGCATCTGTCTGTAAGGGTGCCAGGATTCCAAAGATAAGACATCACAGAAAAGTGTCAGAATTTTTTTTATGTTTTGAGACTTACTCCCTAAGAGAGGAATTAGAAGCCACCTTGAGGAAGGATACAGTCAGTGGCGTGTGGACTTCTTTATCACATTGCAGGTCATTCTGTTCTTGACGAGACAAATTTTGGCAAACAGTCTGTTTATGACTACCATTCCTAGACTTACACAATCTTAGTATCAGACCCAGAGGTCAAATAATACAGTCTTAATTTTTATTTTTATTTTTTTTTTTGAGGGAGACATTGTTTAGGAATTTTTCTTCCTGAGAGAGTTCTTTGTTTGGAAGTGACCCGAGAGGATGAGTTATTGAACAACTCTTCTGTTATGGACCAGTGGGCAGAGAAAAAGCAGTGCTCCTGTTACCTACAGACATTCAAAAAGATGAGTGCAATAAGGTGCAGATAATTAACCTGTTCATAATCCAAACACGAGACAGATCTCATCAGCCTGGAGCCCTGGGCAGAGGGAATGTGCTTTTCTAAACCAAGCTGTGAAAGCGGGGAGGAGATTAGAGAGGTAAAATCTTGGCCAATATTTTACATGATTCTCAACCCAAAGAAACCCCAGGCCATCAAAGGGCTTTCTCTTGTGGTTCTATCTTGAGAGAAATAGTAGAAACTTCATAGTAAGGTAATCAAGTCATTATGTCTCTGTACTAATTCAGAGCAATGGGTACCAGGGCTGAGTTGAATGTGTAACATAGGAGGTGATATGGTACAATGCTGTGGGTGATCTTTTTGAGCTGGTACTTTTAGGGGCAAATAACTCTTCCCATGAAAAAAAACTTAAAATGTACCTCCCAGTATTGCATAACAGAGTAGACACTGAATAAGGTAAAAAGAAGACAAATTTTTAAAAAGCTAGGGTTTAAGAGATATAGATCTAAAGTGTCATGCCACCATTTTTCTTAACAAGTGCCCAAGCAGTATTTAATCATTTACAGAGCATCTTGGAGGGAAGTAGAATTTTTTGTAGGTATATATACAATTGGTAAAGTTTTAGTGCTTAAAAAGTGGCAAATGCAGACAGAAAAAAAAACACATTATTTTGTGTGTGTGTGATTAGTAAAAGAGTTGTAGAAAAAACAAACAAACAGCCATACCAATGCCAAAGGTTTGAAATGATAGATACAGTACGTGGAGAAGAGCCTAAAAGAAGATTCCTCTAGTCACATTTCATTAAAGTTTATCACTAGTTCTTTAATGAACAGGAAGTAGAGGTTAGAATCAAGATCCTTTTTACTTTACTCTGTATAAATATTTGTATATTGTTTTTACCACTGTTATTTAATTATTCTCAATCAATTTTATTTTTATCTTCACTGAGCCTGATGTAAATAATCAGTCCAGGTTTTTCTACACATATCAGAAATAGAAAAATCCTGTCTGAATCTGGTGTCCAGAATATACACAACAGGGTAGCTTATAATCCTTAGAGAATTGAGTCTAGGTGTAGATTTATTAAGGGAAAATCCAGTTCAGTTTCCTTCCATGTGGGAGAAAGCCTTTGTCTTTCCTACTGAGTCTTTTTTCCTATAAGTCTCCTTTAGCAGTCATGCAAAACACTTCACTTCTGACACTTCTGGTCACTAGATGTGTGGAACTATTTCCCCATACCAAGCAATCCTCTGCAACACCAGCTGGGTGTCCTATAGTTTAACTTGGTTCTGATACTTACTACCAGGGATAGCAACAGATCCCACAGATTAAGGATTCAGTCCCACAAGACTGCCCCTGCACCCCACCCACCCACACCGGACTTCAGTCAAAGTTCAGATTATCACCTGTGGGGTTTTTTTTTTTTTAAGGTTTTATTTATTTATTTGACAGACAGAGATCACAAGTAGGCAGAGGGGCAGGCGGAGAGAGAGAGAGGAGGAAGCAGGCCCCCTGCTGAGCAGAGAGCCCAATGGGGGGCTCGATCCCAGGACCCTGGGGTTATGATCTGAGCCAAAGGCAGAGGCTTTAACTCACTGAGCCATCCAGGCACCCCTCACCTGTGTTTTTGATCAACCGAAACTATAGATTAGAGGTTCCAGTGACCCCTCCTTGGGTTCAGTTGATTTGCTAGAGCACCTCACAGAACTCAGGGAGACACATTTATCAGTTTATTAAGGGCTATGATAAAGTACACAGATAAATAGCCAGATGACAAGTTACATAGGGTGAGGTCTGGGAAAGTCACAAGTGCAGGAACTTCTGTCCCTGTGGAGTTGTTGTGTGTCGACCTCCTGGTATGGATGTGTTCGGCAACCTGGAAGCTCTGCAGACTCTCTATTTTGAGTTTTTAAGGAGGCGTTGTCTTATAGGCATGACCAATTATTAATTCCCTTTTCAGCTCCTCTCCTCTCTCTGGAGTATAAGAGCTAGGGCTAAAAATTCCAATCTTCTATTCATGGTTTGGTCTTTCTGGTGGCCAGCCCCTATTTAGGAGCCATCTGGAAGCCCACCCACAGTCACCTCATTAGAACAAAAGATGCTCCTAGTGTTCTTATCATTTAAGAAATTGTAAGGATTTAGGAATTCTGTGTCAAGAAGAAGGGGCAGAAACATATATTTTTTCTATTATCTCACAATATTACAAAGGCATTAGGTCCCTGAAATGAAAGGTGATATCCTATCTCCTCTTTCTTTCCTACCTATACTTTCTATCCTACAGACACAAAGAGATGTAATCACAATCTGTTTTGACCCACAACAGTCATCGGGAAGTTTCCTTTTTTTTTTTTTCCACATTTAATGTCAGTAGGAATTCTAAAAAAAACTTGGCAATATTTACATTAATGTGAAATTTAATTATTTTCAACTTCTTCACATTTTTGTTATTAACTTCAGTCTTCTGAGGAGGTCAGAAAAGGCATTGCAACTCTTATTTGATAGAATTCTAAGGCCTGTGGTGGCATGATGTCTAATCAGTGGCAGAACCAAAGCTATCACTCAGGTCTCTTGACTCTCACACTTTTCTGGACACCATATCACACTGCCTACATTGGGGCAAAAGCAAAGTTTCTCTTTTCATTTTTTCTCCTGGAAGAAAGAGGCATACAAAGCTATCATTAAGTGATGGGAAAAGCAGAAGACTTAGATGGTAGTTACTGGTAGCCAAGTTAGCCAAACTTATGAAGATAAGACCACCTGAATCATGTGGTGTGTTGCTTAGTGACAATACAGAGCATTTCAGGAAAAAAAAAATACTGGCACAAAAAAATTACTCAGAGAAATTATAAATCCAATCCAATATAAATAGTAGCAACATGTATTGACAATGAGGAGGGATATGTGGGGCAGCACAGAGAAGATTGGAATAGGCTTGATAAAACCAGTATTTTATTTGTGACTGCATCATTTACTAGCTTCCAGATTATGAGCAAAACCTTTAATCTCTCTGCCTCAGCTTCCCTGTATGTTAACTTGCTATACTCTTCACTGGGTCTGTCAGAATTGGAGAATATGATGAACATGGTTTTCATATTTCTGAAGTGCTAGACAAAGTTAAGAGATTATAGAGCATTACACACAGTAGGTACTTAATAAACATTTATTGAACTAAGAAGGCTATTTCAACTGGAATGGATTATCACTCTGCATAATGATTCCTAAGGTTATGTGCCAGTAATTATTGCTTTAATAGAAATGGCTAAGTGAATTAACCTGCTGCCAGAATTATGGATCCAATAACATTTTAGAAAATTGTTATTATTCTTCAGCCCTGAGATATCTGGGTATGGAATGCAGTAACAAACATGCAAATTCTGGCCAACAGCCTGGGTGTTTTTGCCACTTGATAAAATTGGAATTCTTGAATACAGTTTTTCCATTTGAAAGACCCATTACAAAAATCTACCAAGACAAGTTAAGTATGTGTCTCTGGCAAAGGAATTAAACAAATGTAGAGAGTGAGAAACATCAATGCAATGCTAGCTATTTTAGTGCTCTATTATCACCCACAGAGATTCTTAATGCAGTACAAAAATTCCACGATTATAAATTCCAGCTATATGGCCTGCCTTGTAGGCTATCAGAGTCTGTATTGCCAAGAACAGATTAATCTGAATTTTTTAAAACTTACTAACCAGTCGTCATAAACTTCCATTTAATATGTGTGTGCATGCATATATATGTTTATGTATATTACATACGTAAGTAAATAAGAATTAACTGTTATAGTAAAGGGAATTATTGCTCTTCATGTAACCCTGTAATTTCACCAACAATTAACTCTATCCCAGAGAACATCTTGTCTATAAGTGGCTTCCTGTGGGTATTGAATTGCTTTGCTTTTAACCTCTGTGCAGTTTTTTTCTGCTTTGCTCTATTGCTTTGTGAAGAAAAAAAAAAAAGATGTTGCCCAATGTCATTGCCTGCTCAGACAAACCTTAGGACCAAATCTCTGGTTTCTTAAAAACTTTCTTAGGTGTTTTGCCCTCTGGACATTTCTGCCCACAAAAAATATTAAGTATTTTTAAGGACAAGTTGACCCCTGACCTAGGATACTTCTGTGTTTGAGAAGATAAGTTTCTCAGGGGGCATAGTTAATGAGTTTTATTATCTGGAAGTATGTCTCTATCATCAGCCTGGGTCAGGTTGTTGCAATATCTGGAGGAAGTTTAGAGGCATTCTGACTATGCGTGGCTCCAGGGTAACTGGACTCAGCCACTTGGGCTGCACCCACAGGCCCAGCTTCCTTTCTCTTTCTTCATCCTGGGCAGTGGCTTTCAAATGCCAACTTGTACAACAAAATGAGAAAATAAAGGCAATTTAGTAAATTTTTTTGAATTGAATTGGAGTAAAATATGTGTAACATGAAATTTATCATTTTTTTAAATGGTACAGTGCAGTGCCATTAAGAATATTCCTTGTTGTACACCATCACCACCATCCATCTCCAAAACTTTTTCATCTTACCCAGTTGAAATTTCATACCTGTGCTTCAAATAACAGCTTTTCATTCTTCCCTACCCCCAGAATTCATCATTCTACTTTCTGTTTCTATGAATTTGACTACTCTAGGTATCTCATGTAAGTGGAATGAAATATTTGTCTTTTGGTAACTGGCTTATTTCACATAGCATAATGTTCTCGAAGATCATCCATGTTATAGCTTGTGTCACAATTTCTTCCCTTTTTTTTTTAAAGATTTTATTTATTCAGTTGACAGAGAGAGAGATCACAAGTAGGCAGAGAGGCAGGCAGAGAGAGAGGAGGAAGTGAGCTCTCCACTGAGCAGAGAGCTCGACGCGGGGCTTGATCCCAGGACCTGGAGATCATTACCCAAGCTGAAGGCAGAGGCTTAACCCACTGAGCCACCCAGGTGCCCCAATTTCTTCCCTTTTTAAAGCTGAATAGTATTCCATTATGTGTATATATCATTTTTTTTTTATTCATTCATCAGTCAGTTGACAGGTTACTTTCACCTTTTGGCACCTCTTATGAATAATGCTGCTATAACCATGGACGTGGTAACATTGTGAGTTTCTACAAAGATCACTGTGTTTAAAGATCTGTCCTTGGTGTTAATCTGTCCTTTCCTTTATGAAATAATGGTGGTAAGAGTTCATTTTTCCTTAGTTGATAAAGTCAAATGTTGACAACCCTAACTCAATCTCCATTTTTGTTGTTTTTTTAAATTTAACTCATCTGTGAAAGTCTGGAAAACATAGAAATTCTTCTCAAACATGGTTGAGCACAAGAATTATTTATAAAGATTTGGAAAACATAGTTTTCAGAAGCCCCCACTAAACTGATTGAAGTGGAATCTCCCAAGGTTAACTCGGGCTGTGATATTATTTGAAAGCTCCTGAAGTTAATTCTGATTTATGGCTAATTTGAAGAATTTCTTATGGCTTTCCAGAATTACCCTACATATCAAGCTAGATGAATCAGTTTGGTCAGTGAATACCTCTCTGCCACTGGCAAATCTATCATAGGATGAATTCTACCAAATTTCAGACATGTCCAGGACCACTAACAAGAAGATTCTGAGCTAGAACTGAGGCTATGTAAAAATTAAATCAGTTATCCAGAGTGTAAATTTTATTTCCAAAATCAAAGTTGGAGCTTGTATGGTTGTTCCACAGCTGCTTGCACCTGTTCTATGGGGAGAGGAAAGAATCCATTTTCATGACTTCTCTCCTTTCTTCTATCTACCTCCTCAGAATTCTTGAACTTGGCCATGTTATGCTTTCAAAATTATATTTGACACAAATTGTACAATATCCAACTTCCTTTTTTTTTTTTTTGAAACTGTAGCCCATATTGAGAAGGGTTTGCTTCAGTCACACATTTATTGATTTTCTTTTTTTTAAATTTAATTTAATTTTAATTTTTTCAATGTTGCAAAATTCATTGCTTATGCACCACACAGTGCTCCATGCAATATGTGCCCTCCATAATACCCACCACCAGGCTCACCCAACCCCCCACCCCCTCCGCTCTAAAACCCTCAGTTTGTTTCTCAGAGATTTTCTTTTCACAACTAAACAGCTACAGAGTCTACCTTGTGTCTAAAGGGTCAGTAGACCACACAAAGAAGCTTGTCAGAAATGATGAAGAAAGTTGAGTCTTGCAAGATTTGTTCAGGTGCCATCCATGGAGTGAACTCATTCACATTTACTGTTCACCTTCACAGTCTTCCAAATACCAAACATCAATTGATGGCATGTGATTAGTGAGGAATCTCTGAGTTGATTAAGTGCAGTGATATTTTGAGAAAAACAGGGCATTCCTCATTATCCACCAATCTGTGGGTATGAGAAAGTGTGCAAGTTGGCATATTAGCATTTCCACTTTCATCTCCCCTTCCTCTCTGCAACCTTGAGTGAAGCAGCTTGCCTTATTAGCAACATGTTTGGGATTAACAGCTTTGCTATTGTGTTAGCATCTCTGTCATTACCTAGGGAGGGAAACTGGCAAGTGCTAAGCCAGTTACTAACAGACCTAAAGCAAGAGGGATGAAATTCTCATGCAGCTCCAACATCGGATCCAAAACTTTGCCAGCTACAAGCGAGGTGTGTGCACCTTTAATAAAAATGGGTTTTATAATTAGGGTAGGGAAATTTTCAGATGTACGAAAACTCTCATATCACATTAAAAAGAAATGCCATTCAGATATTTACAAAGTAATGGAATTTCATTCCCATCTGCTCAGGCTTCCTTTCAACACCTCTCCCCTTACCAGGGCCAAAAGGAGACATTTCTAAGCTTGCATTGTGAATTGTAGGAGAGCCAGCCTGGAGTGTTGGATTGGGAGGGGCTAGACCTTGAAAGTGGCTGGAAATGTGAAAAGTGTCTGGTGAAGGCAAAGAGGACCCTTGGGCTCTAGGGGTTGTAAGGTTGATGTATAGCAAGCTGGCTTTCTGCAACCATAAACCCTAGCCAAAATCTCTGGGCACCACAGTCCCCAGTAGAGGAAGCCCAAGAGTAGAAGCTTGTCCAGCTGTGTTTGCAGCTCAAGTCCTCTCTGAGAGATACAGCCATTCTGGGGACAGTCTCATTCCTGGGTCACTTTCTCTTAAACCACTTTAGGCTGTGGAGTCACAAGCAGAAGACATAGGTGCTAGAGAGAAATTCATTCACTTTCCTGAGCACCATGTTAGCTCTCACATGGTGCTGCTTTGGAGTTGCAAAGAATAGAATGAGCCTCTCCCACTGATAGCCTTCCTCATTCCTCAGTGGTGACCAGCTGTGCATGGAAAAAAGAAAGAGAGAGAGAGAAAAGAAAAGAAAAAAGAATCAGTAGTTCCCCAAACCACTCTGAGACTAAATCCAGAGATTAAGTAGAACTTTTCCCTTTATTACTAGTTGAAGTTTCCACTTTCAAATTAGTCTGCCTTGGGCCTATGTTCTTAGGAAATTCCCAGCCATCAATGGAGTGAATACTGACTACATGCTGTGATACTCATGAGGATATGGACATGGACCTCTCTGTTCCCTTGTTTCTTCTATCACTTTCTCCATGGAATGAAGCATCCCTCTATTGGTAGAAGGGGTTACATTCACAACCCCTAAGTTCAACACTAAGAGGGAACGCCATGACTGACCTCAAACACCTGTACCTAGGAGCGTATGATGATGCTGTAAGCCGTGCTGTCAGAACAGTAAGGAAAGCTGTGCCATCAGAAGAGAGAAAGGGGAAAGAAAATCCAGGTTGATGACTTGGAAAATGAACTTCATTCACTTTGTAATTTTGCCAGAAGCAGGTCCTCTTTCTAGTTTTTAGATCTGGTGATGAAACTTTTTGAACCAGTAATTTTAGCACATCATCTGAGTGGATTTTCTCTGATTTATGGAATTTGGCAGGTTTTAATGCATAGCCACATGGGCAGACCACTCAGACCACAGTGCTCAAGGGCATGTTAGGATAAAGACTGGAAGCTTCTCCCCAAATTCACTGGCTTCCTTCCCCCCCCCAGGGCCCCCACATCCTGCTGCTCTAGTGCTAGAAGGAAGAATTACAAGGATAAAGGATTGAGAGTTCCAGTCAGAGTCCTGAACCATACAAGAAGCTGCTCATTCCTCCAAAGGGTTGTATTTTTCCTTCTTCCCAGAAAATCAGTTGTCTTACTTTACCATCTTCCAGGAGCAGGCCTCCCTATGGGACCCTTTATCTTCAACCTAGGAAAAGAAAATGTTTTGACTCTGGGAGGAGGAAGGTAAAGAAAGCAGGGGCTCCTCTAGGTCTCCCTGTGATGTCCCACAGTGTTGGTGAAGGAATGCCTATGAGTGGGCAGCCCACAGGCAGGACAAGGTATTCATGGAACACAGCCACTGACATACTGGTTAACTCTGGTTTGTGAATGGAATCTTTTATACTAAAAACTTATTCACTGTTGCTCTGAAATTCAAAGTTAACTGGGTGTCCTGTACTTCTGTTTGCTAAATATGACATCTGCCAGGAAAATGAGGAGGACTTTTCACCTGTAGAACAAAGCTACCCTGCTCCTTCAGGGACCAGCAATGGCACAGACACCAGAACCATTTCCAGAGGACTTTGAGGAAACTTCTTGGGGGCATCAAACAGTATTGCTACTGCAACTTGCTTGGGAAGACAATTAGAGCCAAAGGAAACAATTGGGAATCCTTCTTTTTTTCTCCTCTCATCTTGTGACCGATTTGTTGTCCAAGCAAGTGCACTTATTTGAGTAACAAGTACACTGGGGGCAAAAGGTTTAACCTAGGGCTGTTCCAGGCTAGCTAGGCTGTGTGTTCACTCTAATTAACCAGCAAATTCAATGTATGCTGATGCACTGTTTTCTGAGCTGTCAACTCTTTTAAGACAGGAATTCCCAAATATTTCCCTGTTGAATTGAACTGAAAAGTATTTGACTCCCTTCCCTGCCCACCATGTTTTGTCTTGGAGTTCTGGGTAGCTAGACATTAATTTGCTCAGATGCAACTGGGTTATAAACTCAAACTTCCTTTTTGCCCATGAGAAAGGCTGCAAAGAGGGGGATGCGATGGCTTCAATATCCAGAAATCCATTTCTGAAACAAACAAATGTATCTGTAGAACTCATCATCTTAAAACAGCACAGTCCTCCACAAGAGCTGAATTGTGTCAACTAATCAGTAGTTCTGAGGGCAGGAATACATACCCAAAGAAGGATAGGCAGGTGCACTGAGCCAAACAGCTCATCTGAAGGGCAAATGAGGAAGCCAGTTCATATCAGTCAATGACCCCATTCCTTGGACAGTCATCTGATAGAGTGTATCTCACTCTTACCCCCAAACTGCATGTTTTGTCCCCAGGGACTTAATGTATTTAAAGACCCATTCTCTGCAGAGTTCTCCTCTCTGGTGGACATTCTGAGGAGAAGGTGGCAGGAGAGTCGTTATCACTGTCCTGTTTTTACCAAACCCTGTCACCCTGGGCAGCGGGGACCACTCTCAAGCGATAGGGCTGAGCAGCCTCTTAGGTGACTAGCACCAGGTCCCTAATGAGATCCCAAAAGAGCACTGCCTGCTTCCAGTATACACATGGACTCTTTTTGGCACTCAGACCGAATTTCCTTGTTGTTTTCTAAATAAAACCTGGAGGGCTTTGTCATCACATACTGGATGGAGTGGGGGAATTCGTCTTTTGTTTTTAGGTTTGTTAAAATAAACAGTTTGAAGGTTCACTTGGGCCAGATTACTGAATCCATCTCATCTTGGAGGAGTAAGTTGTTGTAAGAAGGATAAAGTTGCTAAGTTTCAAGGTGAAAATGAGGGAGGCTGAAGGAAGAGACACCTGCAATGCTGATAAAGGTTATAATTTGAAAGGTATATTCTTATTCCCAGATTTGTTCAGGTGTTTTAGGCTTCAAAGATATTAGAGTCCATGGTGGAAAATTGTGTGCTTTTAAAGAGCCTGAATTTTATAATAATTCCATCATATTTTTCTTCTGGTATAATTCAACTTTTTAAAAAAGTAACATCAGAAGGCACCAGTTATATCGCACATTAAAGCTGGTATTAGCAGCTGTTTGTGGCTTCAAGACAAGCCTTTTTTAGGCTAGCAGAATTCTGTAGTCTATGCTCACCTCATTGAAAATTTTCATGGTAATTTAAAATGCCATATTTTAGGAGGGGAGAGGGAAGGCCCAGAGGGGACAAAGAGCACTCCTGGGCCAGCTTGGGCCTGAGAACAATTGCAAGCTTCCTACACAATTAGAGCCAACACAGGGTGTTACAGTTGTTGTTGTTGTTGTTAGTGTTGTTTCATCTTGTTTTCTTAATAAATTCATTGCTAACATTGAAGGGGATGCATTCTTACATACAAAAACACATTTATGACTTGCTTTGCTTGCAAATGAGAAAGATCTATTAACCATGTTCTGTATGGAGACAATATTTTGGCTCTCCATAGAGACTGCCTCTTTTTTAAAAAGGACTGAAATAAATGCATTTGCTGCACAATGGCTGAAGCTGTTTGGTGTCCATAGAGTATGGCTTGCCTGAGTCCCTTCTACCCCATGTTACTTCTTAATGCCAAAGCCAAATACCAGTTGCCAGTTATCATCGTATTTGAGCTGGTGATCTTCTTATACTCAGAAGTTTCAGTCATTTATGTTACTTGCCTGGTCTTTAGGAGCATTTAAACTTTCTGTCTTTGTTGTGGGGTGATGAGATTTATCTCCAAATATCTGGCTCAGGTAGGCCTGAAATTCTACCATTACTACTCACCACTTTGGGTGATGATGAGTAGCTGATTCCTTGGGTGATTCTCCATTAAAATCATGGTAGAGGGGCGCCTGGGTGGCTCAGTGGGTTAAAGCCTCTGCCCTCGGCTCAGGTCATGATCCCAGGGTCCTGGGATCAAGCCTGCATCAGGCTCTCTGCTCGGCGGGGAGACTGCTTCCCTCTCTCTCTGCCTGCCTTTCTGCCTGCCTCTCTGCCTATTTGTGATCTTTGTCTGTCAAATAAATAAATAAAATCTTTTTTAAAAAAGATTTCTTTCTTAAAATAAAATAAAATATGGCAGATACTTCTGAGAAAGGAAATGTAGTATTACTTCCCTAATATTTCAGTAGTAAAAATTGAATCAGATCACTCTACCTACTTGTGTTCAAGAAGAGGCATTTCTCCCATGAGGAGATCCAAACTATTGGCTTTTTATTGACTCAAGGTGGAGTAAAGAATGAGGCTTAAATATGGGACCAAATGGGCTACAAACACTCTGCTGGATCGAATCTGACCTGAACCCTCTAAATGGGGTGAGACCCTTTACTCATGGGCCCAAACAGATAGATGCATCCTTTTGTGAATAGATGAGTCCAGAAAAGAGAAGAATGGCCTAGCCATATATGCCTGTTTTTTCTTCTCAAGTCAGTTAATATAGCAATCCTTTGGGAATGGGGTCAGGAGTGGTCAATAAATGAGAGGAGTGGAAGGAAAACCACAGGGGTTAGTCTATCTGGAATCCCATCCATGGATTTAGTAGAGTGGGGAATAAGTGCTCCCTCCAATAATAACCTGCAGTTTGAGTACTGGACCCACAGAAATACATTATTTTCCATCTGGATAAATGGAGCATTTCCTCTTGGGAAATGGAAGCCCAGGTCTCTGGTCCAAATAGGGTTCTAGAAGGAGAGGGTAACCATTTGGAGCCATGGAATTAAGAAATTCCAGATGGAAAGGCAGACTTGGGAGAAAAATTGGACATCCAATGTCTCAATGGGTACAGAGCAGAGTAATAATAAGAGAAATCCATTGAATTCTGAGGGCATGGAAAAGCAGGAACCTTTTACTTCAGGAACTTGAAAAAACTTCTTGTTGAGAACCTGTAGTCTCTGAGGAGTGGTTGAGAGGATTTGGACAATATTTCTTTTTATAACCCCTCTAATGGACATCATGCTCTATTTTATATTTAATAGGTACTCACTAAAATATTAGGTAGATTGAATTAAAGAAAATCTTCTAAATATTACTGAAGTAAGGAAATGTATACTAAAAAATGATAACCCACCGGCTTATCCCTTCAGAAGAATGCTTGCATTTTAAAAGAGGACTTTGTTATACCAATTTCATCTGTAACTTATAGAATATACAGAGCATATTTTGACCAAAAGCTCTTGGGGAAGGCTCTAATTTCTCCCCCATATGCATATATTTCCCAGAAGCCCAAGGTTAGCAGTTTAGTACTTCACTTAGTCAGATCCCTACCACAGTCTGAATTTCATGGTTTCTTCTAAGGAATGCCAGTTCTCTTATTTTTGCTGTTGGTCTGCATGTAAGTATCTAGAGCTCTCAGGAATTAGAAATACATATTAATGACAGTGAATCCTACCTAAAGAATTTATTAGGAAATTTATTGTTTGTTATAATGATAGAGACAAAAATTTGGACCATCACCACCCAAAAACCCAAATCTTCTCACATAAATTATTCAATCCATAATAAACTGCCTTATATGGTGATTGTAAAGCCAATGGAATGTGATACAGTAAGGATGGATTTCATATTTATTTTGTCTTTTGTATGAAGTAGGTGGGGAGTTGCTGATGTCAGGAAAGTCCCTAATTGAGAATCACAGTGCATGGGGTTCTGATAAATGACAACTGCCTCAGCCAGGACCAATGACCACGCGGGTTCCCACTTCATGACCAGGGTCACTGGGGAGACATTTCTCATTGGATCAGCTTATTGTAAATATTAGGTTTCAGCCTTTGAGCATATATTGCTGGTTTTCAGTTACTTGGAGCTTTAGAACATCTGCTTTTTCATAGGAAAAAAAACGAAGAAAAGGAAAGGGAAAGAAGAAAGAAATCTCTTAAGGAAGTGTTTAAAAGCTGAGCTGATAGATTTGGCAGTTCTCATTTGTGGCAGGAGTAACAGGCATCACAGGGGCAGTGTGACTTCAATATTAAAGAATAAACACTTTAACATTATTAAATACATCATAGCAGGTCTTATAGCAAACTTCATAATAAAGTTAGATGTTTCAGTATCAAAAAGGCACACACATTGCTTTAATGGTATCTACATGTTATGGATTGTAACAGCCTGTTATGACATCATCTGTTAGGAATTTACTATGGATACTTGTTGGGGGCGGTGATTCAAACAAGCTCCTAATAAGATGCCATGGAGTGTAACTATATCTAATGACAATTGGTCAATTATGAATAATACATTTTGAAAGAGAACTGTTGCTTTAAGCTCTATTAAAACGTTAATGAGGCTTAGCAGAAGTCTCCATTTCTTGCCTGCTGTTCTCTCATCTGAAAAGCCACACTCCTTTGTGACTCTCCCCAGCTCCAAGGGACTACACAGTCTAGAAGGCAGTTAGGGATAATTTTAGCTGCAGACAAGGTTTTCAGTTCATCAGCAGACCCAACCTTGGGATTGATACCTGGGGGCTAGTGTGATTCAGATAGACTTTAAATTTTTAGGCTCTTTTCTGTCTGGTTCATCCTGTTTGTCTCTCTGTGGGAAGCATCTGATTGAAATGAAATCCACTGACCTCAAAAAAAAATTTTTTTTAACTGGTGACAAATAAGTTGGCTGCCCTCAAAAAAAGTGTTTTCTTTAACTCTGGAGATGGTGTGGGGTCTCAAACTTGCCGCTTTGGGGTATAAGCCAGCCCATAGATTTGTTTAACAGGAGCTGTGCTTAAAAGACATGGATTTAAGTGCTTTTAGGGAGAGCACACCTTCTCCAGTTTATAGTAAGCTTCACAGTGTCCTGTTGTCATAGATCAGGCACAGTTTCTTGCCAGACCTCTAAAAAAAGAATTGTGAGCCCTGGTGGCTCACAGTGCATGGTTCATTCCTGCTCCTTTCACCCTCAGTTTGACTTGATGTCCCACTGATGCCTCCCACAGCTGGACCTTGTTCCTCACAGAGAGTTTTTGGTGAAACCAGAGTCATAAAGACAGGATTAAGAGCAAAGTCCAAGGAATCCCAGAATCTAAGAGTTTGCAGAAAGTCTTAGGAGTTTGGGATATTCCAACTGCAGATGAGCAACATTAGACACAGAGGAAAAACCTTGGAAATGTTTCAGCCCCAGAAGGAATAGAGCAGAGACTGAAAGTCAGGTCTTTTGATTCCTCATCCTGACATGCTGTACCCACTACGCCCCACAGTTGGCCTGAAAGATGTCTTCTTTATATGACCCTTCCTCTTATTCCCAGAGAGTGTGTCTTTTTCAAAGTCACCGTCCACATACATAGGATGGCACCAGCTGTGCAGCCCAGCCCCTCTTATACTATACTACTGTGTCTGGGGAAATGTAAGTCAAGACCAGTGTGTTCACAATAAGTCTGCTAAGTCTCAAAGAAAAGTGCCTCTGTACTGATGGCAGAGAACTTGGGGCTGGAGACAGATTAAGATTTAAAACAAACCCCAGGATTCAACTTTGCAGACAACTCAGGTTGAGTCCTAGGCCCTTCTTTGTTCAGAGTTTATGGAAAGTTTCCTTCAGGATTGGCTTTGGGAAGAAACAGAATGGTGTGAACTCTTTAAGGTGTCTTGAGCCACCTCAGGAAGCCTTTCTTTAGCCCCAAAAATGGACTTGTAACTAAATACTACAATGTCAACCAGGAAAAATTGTCTGAAATTCAGTTAGTAACTTACTCATATGAACCTAATACTGCCCCCTTTGAGCATTGTCCTTCATGAAGACATTCCTGGAATAGGAGAGTGGCTAGACTGGTTCAATGAGCTTTCTTCATGAATGGAAGAAAGGAGGGTAAGGAGAACCCTGAGCATTAGTGAGAGGCAGGAAAGTAGATGAAGGAATTGTGGGGGGAGAGACATTGGCTAATAGGGAAACTGAAAGTGAAGGAGTCAGTGAAGGACTAGGGACATCAGTGGGCAAGACTGCATGGTCAGGGCCACAAAACCTCTGTCAAAGATTGGCTGTGGCTTCTCACTCAGTACCCTTAAAATTCTCAGCCCCTAAATCCTGCCAATATTTTCAGCAAATACCTCCAGAAAGCTGGAAGAAAAGATGTAAATATCCCAAGTACTATTTTAGTGGCTGGCACATGATCTCAATAAATGTTTGTTGAATAAATGAATCAAATATTTTTAGTGTATATTTGCTTAGCTATCTCTAGGGTAAAGTCTTGTAGCCTGGTCTCTGGAGATCTTGACCAAGGCTTTGGTGCCTATGAAATAGGTTCTAATCCCAAGAGGTATGGAGTGGAATATACCTGGAATCGGAAGATTCCAGATTTCTCATCTGTCTAATAGTAACAAGAATAATAGATACCAGCTCATCTCAGAAAGGTGCTATATGACTCCGAAACAAGAGGTTGTGAGAGTATCGACAACTTGAACATATTATTGAACACATAGAGAAATGTTACTTTATCTTTTCTTGTCTGAACTTTGTGGGATTATCCACAGTTGAAACTTTTTTTTTTTGTCACCTCAGGTAATACAGGTGATTAGTTTATAACTCATCCATTTGAACATTTTCTGGTCCATTATCACTTAAAAGTCAGATGGGATTCTTAAAAGGAATTGAAAGGGAGAGCAGGTTGCTCAGTAGAGTTGGAGTGACATCACAGGCAGAGGTATGGAGTGAAATGTATTTTCTAGAGAGGGCACAGAGGGCTTCTGGGTTGCAGTTTCCACTGATTCTACAAAGTAATGAGAGACCATGATTAGAAAAAAGAAGAATGAAAGAAACATGCTGGGTGTGCTACTTGTAGAAGCTTACTGAATTGTTGTTTTCTGAGAGTGAAAACAGAGCCTAGAATGACTGAGAGGCTGCCTATTGTTATGGCTTGACCAGGAGTGGTATAGACCCAAAGAATAATTGCAAGGAAGATGGCAAAGAATAGGTGGACTCAGGAAGTGTGTGTGTGTGTGTGTGTGTGTGTGTGTGTGTGTGTGTTGGGGGTTAAGGGTGGGAGCAAACCAAGTTACTCATTTGAGTGCACTAGAAGGCAGATAAAGACTGCTGAAAGATATGGAGTGTGTGAAGGGTGAAAAAGATTATTAGCAAAAATTGAGCAAGTTTGGGAAGGAGAGAATAACCTGAAACATTTTTGGATAATTTAGAGTAAAATGAACATATCTTGTTTGATTTTTTCTTTTCACTTCGCCCATTTTCTGTGGTAGAGTATTATGTACATTCAATGGAATTTTGTACTAGAAAAGTGTTGAATGAATCACAATTTCCGCATAGGCCAATGCCTCATACATTAGGGCATTTATGGGGTGAGGGTTAGAAATATGCACTCAAAAAAATGCCTATTTCTTAGTTCACAGTTTTATCTTCTTCATCATTTCTGTTATGGAGCCAATGTTCTCTCAGATTTGGAAAACTTTCCTCACTTATGTATTATTTGTATATATATACATATATACATATATATATGTATATATATAACATAAATTAATGAAACTCTTTCCAGACACATAATTCCAGAAATTTTTAATGCATTTGTTATTAGTCTTTTGATAAAATTTTCTAATTAAGTCAGTGTGACACTCAGCCAAAAAACCAGAATTACTTCACAATATCCTCATATGTTCCTTTTTGTACCCTGAAAGCAGGATAAAGAAATCAGTTTCAGCTGCAATTAAAGGCATTGAGGTAGACTGGGAGAAGAACTCCTGAACTGCAGGAGTCTGGCTGAATTGCCTGCCACGTGGGGAATTTAAAATCTTCATCTTTAGAGAATTTTAGAAGAAACTAACCAGTCATATATAGGGTTGCCTCATTACAAGCAGTCATGTCCAGTAACATCCTCTCTACCTGACAAATTTTAATGGCCTTCAATCCTGTGTTGCCACACTTTCCTGTGACTTTGCTCAGAGAAGATAAGCACTTTTGTAGAGTAATATGGAAGACTTTGGGGTATCTCCTCAGTCCCCACCTCCCAGTCTGTGAAAACTGATTCCTCACTGGAACTATGAGATGGGCCCTATAACTCATGTTGTACCATGTGGTCCTCCTGAGCTCCATCCACCACCACCCTGACTCGGTCTGATTAGAGTGGGATTCTCACCCAGTCTGAGAAGTGCCAACCACATTCTCTCTTGGGAATGGTATTGACACTCAGAGAGCAAAATGGCCATGATTAAGAGTACAGACCCTGAAGCTAGATTTCCTAGATTAGAAATCCATATCTACTATTCATTTGTTATGTGAATTTGAACAAGTCACTTAATTTATCTGCCTTAATTTTGTTATCTGTAAAGTGGGGACAAACCTTATAGGTTGGTCAAGAGGATTAAATGAGTTAATACAACATGAAAATTACTTAGGGTCTGGAACATAAGGGACAGCTCACTCTCTATGGGATAGCTCATTTGTAACCTTGGCTGGTCACTTGAGCAGATTAGGAATGGAAGACATCACTGTGGATTGGTCATCTTCTGCTTTGGACCTAAGGAGAGAAAGCCAATTTTCAGGACAAGATGAGAGAAGCAGAATAGAGTGAAAATGTAATGCAGGAGACCAGAGAGGCAGCTAAACAGAGCAGTGTCTTGATTCTTCATAGTTTTCTGGCTCCTGGTTCTGGCCTCTCTGAAGACTGACCTCCCTTTGGCCTGTTGATTTCCATGAGATACTCTTGTATCCTTATGAAAAATGTTGCTTTTTGGCTTTCACTATTTCGAATGAGATTCCATTACTTGGAACCAAAGATCCTTGGCTAGATATATCCTTAGTTCCCCTTGAATACACATTTCCAAGGAATCAGAACAAAAAGAAGACTTCAAGGGAAATGTCCTGCATATTGTATTTCTTGTGGGGTCACTTCCTCTTTCTTAGAATAGGAGATGCCACCATTTCAACCTATTTTATTCTTTACAAAAAATATCATGTTCTCCATTAGTAGTAACTTCTAAACTGAGCGACTTCTTCAACAACCAAAACTCACTTTTCTTCTACATAAAAATGACTTTAGAGTTGAGTGAGCCAAATTTCTCATCTTCTAACTCTGTTGCATTTGGCAGTCCAAAAAAATAGTGTCCTCTTCCTTCGTCTTGGATGGTAGGAGAGCTCAGGCAGAGGGGGGATGCAAAATGCACACAGTATTTTCCACTGCCAAATCCAAGTCCTCACACTCAACCTGCTAAATCCTTTGACTTCAGTCATGAAAAATGACACACATTACTATGCCTCATAACACATCTTCTAAAACCTTTCCAAATAACCAGCCGGCGGGCAGCATTGCCAGCCTCACCACAGACACCATCATTTTTTCCCTTCCCTGTCTGGCTCTGAGTTTTTGGAACAGAGGTGAAACTTAAGCTTCCCAAACAAAGACCATTTACTAGGCAACTTAAGGCAAGTAAGTAATTAGCTCACACACCATAAGGTGCCATGGAGCTGTTTGCAGATCTTGTCCAAGTTTGGGTCTTTTTTTTCCCCTAGAAACTCACCCTTTTCTCCGAGAACCCACAGTCATTTACCACTGGGTGAGGGAACTACACTTATTATAAGAGTAAAATATTTAAAACCTCTTTCAGGGATGGTCAGACACCCTCATAAATCATGTTCTCCCTACTGGTGAGTTTGGGATGGGAAGGTCATGTGTTGACACATTTAGAAGCCATTGGGGTGCTGTGGTTTCACAGCTAGGAGGGAAACTTGAGCTTGTTGAAGTTGGAGCTTACTTGTATTTTTATTTATTGAATTAATGAAATATTGGCAACAAGCTGTGTTTTACTTTAGGCAGAATGTGATTTTTTCTCTTTGCCCCCACTTACCTTGTCTCCCTCCCTGCCCCTCCCAAGTAGACATTTTTATAATGTTTCAAACACTAGAAAAGCTTCCTGGGCAGCCAAACTAAAACTTAATAAAATCAAGATGAACCAATCAATATGTGGAGATGTGGCTTCCATTAAAATTGACATTTGGGTGTTATAAAAAGAAGAAAGAAACAGCATGAAAGTAAATATTTTGAATGTGTTTACAAGGCTGCTGGATTCTAAGTGTTTGCACATTTATCAATCCATTCATCAGCCTCACCGGTAGTTTTCAAAAACCATAGATCACCAGAATCTCATGATATTTCCTTATTTTGGTAAAGGCATTACCAGTCTCACTGTGAATGTGAATGTGTGTGCATGTGTGTGTGTGCACGCAGTCATAACTAAATAACAACAAACATTAACGTCATGGTTTAGTGCAGAATTTTTCAGTTCTAGCTATAAGCTAACCATCTGGGGAGATATTGGAAGCCTCCTAGGCATTTGTACTTCTTAAAAGCTCCCCAATTTATCATTTATGGTCCCAACAGGAAATCAATGGCACATTCAAATTGGGTAACCTGAAGAAAGTTTAATAAAGGTGCTCTACAAAGGTGCTAGCAGAGTGGAGGGAAGCCAAAAGTGATAGTACAGTACTGTCTAGGGGCTCAGAACAATGGAGTGCTTTTATCACCCTAGTCTCAAAGAGGAAAAGGTAGGAGTTATCAGAACCCAGAAAGAGAGGAGCAAGCAGAGAGGGTCACCTGATAGGAACTGTGACCTTCAGACAAGGGATGCAGCCAACTCTTGATAATTCCACAGACGTCAGCCACGGAAGGAACCCCAACCATATTCTCCTGCCCCCTGACCCCCATGTCCTACTGGTCTTCTTCATTGACTGAAACCAACTAGAAGTCAGAAGCTGAGGAAGCAGTCCATAAAATCAGCCCTCCTCTACCCAGGAAAACATAGGGTATAGAAGAGTAGAGAGTGGATCTGGAGGACAAATGGGAGTTGTCCAGCCCATCAGGAGAGTTCATGCAATCAAATTTAACCTCCTTTGGCCTTCAGTGGAATGGGCATTGTGACAGAAGTCTGAAGTCTCAGGAGGAGTTCTGGCTTGTTGTGACTTTGGGCAACACATGCCACTTATCTGAGGCTGTTTTCTCTATTGAAATATAGGGTATTGGACTAGCTCAGAATTATCCAGTGTGCTTTTAGTACTTTCCTCATACAACTTAGAGGCTGCTTGGGGTGGGAAGATGATTGGTTCAAGCCTCATTCCCCATTGCAGTCCACAGTAAGTAAATCAGTCACATGCTAAATTTCTTTTGAGAGTGCTGAATTATTTCTCTTAGCTTACTGTATGCATTTTTAAGTCCGTGAACATCTAGACTACTGTGTTCACAAGGAAGAAATTGTGTGTGTGTGTATGTGTGCACCCCTGTAGGTATCTTAGATATGAGAAAGGAGGGTATTTGTGGAGTTGAAAAAAATGAGACTTAAAGAGGCCAACCCTAACTTGTTCATGTTTAAGAGGCAAATATATGGTAGAGTCACCCTTCAAATTTATGTCTATTTTGTTCTAAAAACAGTGCCACCAGAGGACATAAAAACTGGAAAAAAATTATGACTACCTACATTCAGATATACACATACTTTTACATATGTATTTTCTTTAGTATGTCTGGTTATCTTGCTCCAGGTTTAAATGCCTGTCCTTTTGCACACTGTCCTTGAGGGTGCAGTTCATCTTCTGATGTCTTTCAACAGAATACAAAAGACAAACCAAGTGGCAGATGAGCAAAACTATTATTATTGGATATACGTAACATTTGAAATAGCTATCTATCTCTATTTTCCCCCAACCAACAAAAGAGAGTTTTATTTTAATACTAAGTAAAGATGCAACTTTTGAAGGATGTATTCTCTCACTCCATGACTGTCAGGTTTTTTCAATGGGAAATTGGGCTTTTGAGGCCACATTTAGAGGTTCCTGTGTTCACAGGACAGAGAAGATAGAGATCAGTAAGGAGGAACAGGGGCAGAAGCTGTGGGACTTCAGGGGGTCTTCCAATATGTGGATGGGAATTTTCACATCCGTTTTGTATAAAGTTCTGTAAGCCCAGTCCTGGTCTCTCTAAGGAAAAAATAAATATAACCTAAAAAAAGTAGTGTTTAAAATCAAAACCACAATGAGATACCACCTCACACCAGGCAGAATGGCTAAAATCAAAAAGTCAGGAAATGACAGATACTGGCGAGGATGCGGAGAAAGGGGAACTCTCCTACACTGTTGGTGGGAATGCAAGCTGGTGCAACCACTCTGGAAAACAGCATGGAGGTTCCTCAGAAAGTTGAAAATAGAGCTACCCTATGACCCAGCAATCACACTACTGGGTATTTACCCTAAAGATACAAGTGTAGTGATCTGAAGGGGCACGTGCTTCTGAATGTTTATAGCAGCAATGTCCACAATAGCCAAGTTATGGAAAGAACCTAGATGTCCATCAACAGATGAGTGGATAAAGAAGAAGTGGTATATATATATATACAATGGAATACTATGCAGCCATCAAAAGAAATGAAATCTTGCCATTTGCGACGACGTGGATGGAACTAGAGGGTATTATACTTAGTGAAATAAGTTACTTGGAGAAAGACAACTATCATATGATCTCCCCGTATATGAGGAAGTGGAGATGCAGCATGGGGGGGGGGGCTGGGGGTAGGAAAAGAATAAATGAAATAAGATGGGATTGGAAGGGAGACAAACCATAAGAGACTCTTTTTTTTTAATTAATTTTTTATTTCTTTATAAACATATAATGTAACCCCACCACCCTTTCCCAACACCCCTCTCACCCGCCCCCCTCAGTTTGTTTTGACATTAAGAGTCTCTTTTGGTTTGTCTCTCTCCCGATAACATCTTGTTTGATTTATTCTTTTCCTACACCCTACCCCCCCACCCCCACCCCCCGTTGCATCTCCACTTCCTCATATACGGGGAGATCATATGATAGTTGTCTTTCTCAGATTAATTTATTTCGCTAAGCATGATACATTCTAGTACCATCCATGTCGTCGCAAATGGCAAGATTTCATTTATTTTGATGGCTGCATAGTATTCCATTGTATATATATACCACTTCTTCTTTATCCGTTCATCTGTTGATGGACCTCTAAGTTCGTTCCATAGTTTGGCTATTGTGGACATTGCTGCTATTAACATTTGGGTGCACTTGCCCCTTCGGATCACTATGTTTATATCTTTAGGGTAAATACCCAGTAGTGTGATTGCTGGGTCATAAGTATTTTCAACTTTCTGAGGAACCTCCATGCTGTTTTCCAGAGTGGTTGTACCAGCTTGCATTCCCACCAACAGGGTAGGAGGGCTCCCCTTTCTCAGCATCCTCACCAGCATCTGTCATTTCATGAATGGTGAATTTTTAACATTTTTACTGCTGTGAGGTAGGGTTTCATTGTGGTTTTGATTTGTATTTCCCTGATGCCTAGCAATGTTGAGCATTTTTCATGTGTCTGTTGGCCATCTGGATGTCTTTGCAGAAATGTCTGTTCATGTCCTCTGCCCATTTCTTGATTGGATTATTTGTTCTTTGGGTGTTGAGTTTGCTGAGCTCTCTATAGATTTTGGTTACTAGCCCTTTATCTGATATGTTGTTTGCAAATATCTTCTCCCATTCTGTCCATTGTCTTTTGGTTTTGTTAACTGTTTCCTTTGCTGTGCAAAAGCTTTTGATCTTGATGAAGTCCCAATAGTTCATTTTTGCCTTTGCTTCCCTTGCCTTTGGCGTTGTTCCTAGGAAGAAGTTGCTGCGGCTGAGGTCGAAGAGATTGGTGCCTGTGTTCTCCTCAAGGATTTTGATGGATTCCTTTCTCACATTGAGGTCCTTCATCCATTTTGAGTCTATTTTTGTGTGTGGTGAAAGGAAATGGTCTGATTTCATTTTTCTGCATGCAGCTGTCCAATTTTCCCAACACCATTTGTTGAAGAGGCTGTCTTTTTTACATTGGACATTCCTTCCTGCTTTGTCGAAGATCAGTTGACCATAAAGTTGAGGGTCTATTTCTGGGCTCTCTATTCTGTTCCATTGATCTATGTGTCTATTTTTGTGCCAGTACCATAGTGTCTTGATGATGACAGCTTTGTAATAGAGCTTGAAGTCTGGAATTGTGATGCCACCAGCTTTGGCTTTCTTTTTCAATATTTCTTTGGCTGTTCGAGGTCTTTTCTGGTTCCATATAAACTTTAGGATTATTTGTTCCATTTCTTTGAAAAAATTGGATGGGATTTTGATAGGCATTGCATTAAATGTGTAGATAGCTGTAGGTAGCATACACATTTTCACAATATATGTTCTACCAATCCATGAGCATGGAACATTTTTTATTTCATTGTGTCTTCCTCAATTTCTTTCATGAGTATTTTATAGTTTTCTGAGTATAGATTCTTTGCCTCATTGGTTAGGTTTATTCCTAGGAATCTTATGGTTTTGGGTGCAATTGTAAATGGGACTGACTCCTTAATTTCTCTTTCTTCTGTCTTGTTGTTGGTGTAAAGAAATGCAACTGATTTCTGTGCATTGACTTTATATCCTGACACTTTACTGAATTCCTGTACAAGCTCTAGCAGTTTTGGAGTGGAGTCACTTGGGTTTTCCACATAAAATATCATATCATCTGCAAAGAGTGGTAGTTTGAATTCTTCTTAGCCGATTTGGATGCATTTAATTTCTTTTTGTTGTCTGATTGCTGAGGCTAGGACTTCTAGTACTATGTTAAATAGCAGTGGTGATAACGGACATCCCTGCCATGTTCCTGAGCTTAGCAGAAAAGCTCTCAGTTTTTCTCCATTGAGAATGATATTTGTGGTGGGTTTTTCATAGAGGGCTTTGATAATATTGAGGTATGTGCCCTCTATCCCTACACTTTGAAGAGTTTTGATCAGGAAAGGATGCTATACTTTGTCAAATGCATTTTCAGCATCTATTGAGAGTATCATATGGTTCTTGTTCTCTCTTTTGTTAATGTATTGTATCACATTGATTGATTTGCAGATGTTGAACCAACCCTGCTGCCCTGGAATAAATCCCACTTGGTCGTGGTGAATAATCCTTTTAATGTACTGTTGGATCCTATTGGCTAGTATTTTGGTGAGAATTTTCACATCTGTGTTCATCAAGGATATTGGTCTGTCATTCTCTTTTTTGAATGGGATCCTTGTCTGGTTTGGGGATCAAGGTGATGCTGGCCTCATAAAATGAGTTTGGAAGTTTTCCTTCCTTTTCTATTTTTTGGAACAGTTTCAGGAGAATAGGAATTAATTCTTCTTTAAATGTTTGGTAGAATTCCCCTGGGAAGCCATCTGGCCCTGGGCTTTTGTTTGTTTGGAGATTTTTGATGTCTGTTTCAATCTCCTTACTGGATATGGGACTATTCAGGTTTTCTATTTCTTTCTGGTTCAGTTTTGGCAGTTTATATGTCTCTAGGAAAGCATCCATTTCTTCCAGATTGTCAAATTTGATGGCATAGAGTTGCTCATAACATGTTCTTATAATTGTTTGTATTTCTTTGGTGTTGGTTATGATCTCTCCTCTTTCATTCATGATTTTAATTATTTGGGTCCTTTCTTTTCTTTTGGATAAGTCTGGCCAGGGGTTTATCAATCTTATTAAGTCTTTCAAAGAACCAGCTCCTAGTTTCGTTGATTTGTTTTATTCTTTTTTTGGTTTCTATTTCATTGAGTTCTGCTTTGATCTTTATTATTTCTCTTCTCCTGCTGGGTTTAGGCTTTCTTTGTTGTTCTTTCTCGAGCTCCTTTAGGTGTAAGGTTAGGTCATGTATTTGAGACCTTTCTTGTTTCTTGAGAAAGTCTTGTATCACTATATATTTTCCTCTCAGGACTACCTTTGCTGTGTCCCACAGATTTTGGACCATTGTGTTTTCATTATCATTTGTTTCCATGATTTTTTTCAATTCTTCTTTAATTTCCTGGTTGACCCATTCATTCTTTAGAAGGATGTTGTTGAGTCTCCATGTATTTGGGCTCTTTCCAAATTTCCTCTTGTGATTAAGTTCTAGTTTCAGAGCATTGTGGTCTGAAAAAATGCAGGGAATGATCCCAGTCTTTTGATACTGGTTGACACTTGATTTATGACCCAGGATGTGATCTATTCTGGAGAGTGTTCCATGGGCACTAGAGGAGAATGTGTATTCTGTTGCTTTGGAATGGAATATTCTGAATATATTTGTGATGTCCATCTGGTCCAGTGTGTCATTTAAGACCTTTATTTCCTTGTTGATCTTTTGCTTGGATGATCTGTCCATTTCAGTGAGGGGAGTGTTAAAGTCCCCTACTATTATTTTATTATTGTCGGTGTATTTCTTTGATTTTGTTATTAATTGGTTTATACAGTTGGCTGCTCCCATGTTAGGGGCATAGATATTTAAAATTGTTAGATCTTCTTTTTGGACAGACTCTTTGAGTATGATATCGTGTCCTTCCTCATCTCTTATTATAGTCTTTGGCTTAAAATCTAATTGATCTGATATAAGGATTGCCACCCCAGCTTTCTTCTGATGTCCATTAGCATGGTAAGTTGTTTTCCACCCCCTCACTTTTAATCTGGAGGTGTCTTCGGGTCTAAAATGAGTTTCTTGTAGGCAGCATATTGATGGGTTTTGTTTTTTTATCCATTCTGACATCCTGAGTCTTTTGATTGGGGCATTTAGCCCATTTACATTCAGCGTAAATATTGAGAGATATGAATTTAATGCCATTGTATTGCCTGTAACGTGATTACTACTGTATATTGTCTCTGTTCCTTTCTGATCTACTACTTTTAGGGTCTCTCTTTGCTTAGAGGACTCCATTCAATACTTCCTGTAGAGCTGGTTTGGTGTTTACAAACTCTTTCAGTTTTTGTTTGTCCTGGAACCTTTTTATCTCTCCTTCTATTTTCAATGATAGCCTACTGGGTATAGTGTTCTTGGCTGCATGTTTTTCTCGTTTAGTGCTCTGAATATATCATGCCAGTTCTTTCTGGCCTGCCAGGTCTCTGTGGATAAGTCTGCTGCCAATCTAGTATTTTTACCATTGTATGTTACAGACTTCTTGTCCTGGGCTGCTTTCACGATTTTCTCTTTGTCGCTAAGACTTGTAAATTTTACTATTCGATGATGGGGTGTGGACCTATTCTTATTGATTTTGAGGAGCATTCTCTGCACCTCCTGGACTTTGATGCTTGTTCCCTTCGCCATATTAGGGAAATTCTCTATGATAATTCTCTCCAATATACCTTCTGCTCCCCTCTCTCTTTCTTCTTCTTCTGGAATCGCAGTTATTCTAATGTTGTTTCATCTTATGGTATCACTTATCTCTCGGATTCTCTCCTTGTGGTCCAGTAGTTGTTTGTCTCTCTTTTACTCAGATTCTTTATTGTCTGTCATTTGGTCTTTTATATCACTAATTCTTTCTTCTGCTTCATTTATCCTAGCAGTAAGAGCCTCCATTCTAAATTGCACCTCGTTAATAGCTTTTTTGATTTCAACTTGTTTAGATTTTAGTTCTTTTATTTCTCCAGAAAGGGCTTTTATTTCTCCAGAGAGGATTTCTCTAATATCTTCCATGCCTTTTTCGAGCCCAGCTAGAACCTTGAGAATCATCATCCTGACCTCTAGATCTGACATATTGCCAATGTGTGTATTGATAAGGTCCCTAGCCTTCAGTACTGCCTCCTGCTCTTTTTATTGTGGTGAGTTTTTCCACCTTGTCATTTTGTCCAGATAAGAATATATGAGGAGCAAATGAAATACTAAAAGGGTGGCAAAGACCCCAGGAAAATGTGCTTTGACCAAATCAGAAGAGACCCCAAATCGTGGAGGGGGAGAAAGGGAGTAAAAAGAAATTCAGAAAAGAGAAAAAAAATTTTAAAAAGAACACAGATAAAGAAAAAATATTAAAAGAGGAAAAAAAATATATATATTAGACTGGTGACTAGAACAGGGTCACCCACTTAATTTTGGGAGTATTTTGGTCTCTTAGAAGAAAGGACCTCCCAAAATTTTAAAGAATGAAAAACATATATAAGGGTAAACACAATGAAGGGATGGAATATGACTATAAAGATGGAAAAAAATTTTTTTTAAATTTCTAACAAAGGAGTTGATAAGGTAAGTTGGTAGGGAGAATAAAAAACGAAAGTGGAGAGAACTTGCTTGGGCTGGAGACTAGATCAAGCCCTGTGCTAGATTTAGGGTGTATTTTGATCTATTAGACGAAGTTGTACCCCAAATATTTTAGAAGAAAAAACCCTATGTGAATACAAAGAATAAAGTTAGATAAAATGAAGGATCAAAATGACTATAATAATGAGGTTCAAATATTTTTTTATTAAGAAAGTTATTAAGATAAACTAGTTAAAAAATGTTAAGAGAGGGAAGGATGAAAGTTTAAAAAATTAGCAGAAGGAAAAAAAATTTTTTTAATTAATTAACTTTGCAAGACTAAAGATTCATGGGCAGAAAGCCATGAATTCCATGTTTTGCTTTCTCCACTGGAATTCCGTTCTCCTTGGTAAATGAACTTGGTCTTGGCAGGATTTCTTGTTGATCTTCTGGGGAGGGGCCTGTTGTAGGGATTTTCAAGTGTCTCTGCCCCAGGTGGAATTGCACTGCCCTTACCAGGGGCCGGGCTAAGTACTCTGCTCGGGTTCGCTTTTGGGAGCTTATGTTCCCCGAACGCTTTCCACAGAGTTCTGGAGGACAGGAATGTGAATGGCGGTCTCCCAATCTCCAGCCTGGAGAAGCCGAAATCTCGGGGCCCCACTCTTCAGTGTGCCTTCAGGGAAAAGCGCTCAATCACTCCCGTCTCCCCGGCCTCCAGCTGTGCTTGGAGAAAAGTGCTCAATTACTCCCGTCTCCCTGGCCTCCAGCTGTTCTCTGAGCTCACCCAGCCTATGACCAAGTGTCTCTGTCTCTGGCACACAGCCCTGCCTGGAGTCTCCGAACCCCACAGATCCCTGAGCTCTTCCAGGTTGGAGTCTCCCTGGATCTTGTGGGGACCCCACACACAGAGCACCAGCCTGTGTCATGGATTATGGTGCAAGGTAACCCCGAGTCAAGAGCTCACTCCTTGGCTTTGTCTCTGTAGCTGGCTTCCCGGCTCTAATACCTGTGAGCTCTGTGACACTCAGATACCCCCGATCCTTCTGTGACTCCGCAGGACCCGAGGCCATGCTGTCCCCGCGAGGTCTTCACCACGGTTTAGCCTCTGGAGTGATGTCCCTCCGTGGATTCGACTTTTAAAAGTCCTGATTTTGTGCTCCATTTCTCCGCCACTTGCCAGGAGCCGGCCCCTCTGACCGGGGTCTATCTTCCCGTCGCTTTGGATTCACTTCTCCGCTGGACCTACCTTTCAGAAAGTGGTCGATTTTCTGTTTCTAGAATTGTTGCTCTTCTTCTCTTTGATCTCCTGTTGGATTTGTAGGTATTCGGAATGTTTTGATAAGCTATCTAGCTGATCTCCTGCTACCTGAGGTCATCTCAGCCTGCTACTTCTCCACCATCTTGACTCCTCCCCCATAAGAGACTCTTAATCTCACAAAACAAACAGGATTGCTGGGGGGAGGGGTGTAGGGCAAGGGTGGTGGGGTTATAGACATTGGGGAGGGTATGCGCTATGGTGAGTGCTGTGAAGTGTGTAAACCCGGCGATTCAAAGACCTGTACCCCTGGGGCTAATAATACATTATATGTTTATAAAAAAATTAAAAAATTATTAAAAAAAGAAAAGTAGTGTTTAGAAGGTATTTTCCTCTGTCTTTTAAATGACTGGGCCCCAAATACCTCAGTCAGAAAATACTTAGATATTAATAATATGTATTATTCTAGATGGCAACTGGTGGGTGATAATGATGAAGAAATATATTTTATTAAACATAATGGGTATTAAAACACAAGGAAGGTAATTGGCATAATGTGAACTTAGCATAAAGAAAAATAGGAGTAGAAAATAAATTATTATTTCTGCTTGGGATAATGAATGAAGGACATTTTCATAAAGAAGAATACTTTGAGCTGAGACTTGAAAGGGGAATAAGGTTTTACCTGATGGACAATGAGTAAGGGCATTTAAGGCAAAATGAGTTGTATGTGTAAAGAGACAGAGGTCTGAATGATGAGTCAATGAATAATAAATAGTTCAATATGTCTATAGTATAGGATGCAGGTAGGGCTGCTACAGAGGCAAAGTTGGCTTAGTAGGTGGCAGTCACACTATGATGTGTTTTACTTGACAACTTGAGTACTTTATATTTCACCCTGTGTTTCCCATCATTTTAAACTATTTTGCATATATCCCCATAGATACACACATGCTGGGTGTCTACATG
>ML100130.1:2215-22141 GCA_003697995.1 Taxidea taxus jeffersonii
TGAATACATGAGGAGATGAATGGAGAAACTGGAAGGAGCTTGCTCCGTCTTCGTGGGCACCATCAAGCCTGTATTCCAGATCCTTGTGACTCTGGACAGGTCACTGAAGATGGTGGGGTCTGTTTGCTCAACTCAAGGTAGAACTAATAATAGTACCCACTTCATAAGACTGTTCTAAAGATTCAATTAGCTACTACATGTTGAGTGTTCAGTGTAATATCGAATATTGGCTAGTGACCAATATCCACTGTCACTGAACTTGAACAAAAAATGAGCCACATTAATTAAATTACCATGTTTTGATTTTGCTGAATTGGTTATTAAAGAGATCTACGTTGTCACATAAAACCTGGAGGAAAGGCATCATGTCAGAGCAAAGGTCATTGCTGTAAGTTTTAAAGACATCCAACTTGACCAAAATGGTATCTACTTTGGCTTGATCTTTGAAAACTTTTTGTCAAGGACTAATGGAAACACTGTCACAGTGGTCCATGTATTTTTTTTTTTCCTCTTTCAGAATCATGGAATGGTTTGCCTCTCTCCAAAGGGACAGATGCAAGATTGAGCCTCATATAGTTTAAAGGATTCAGTGTCTCTTTGTTTGGGGTGTGTTGAGTTGTTAAGAAGAATGCTGGGCCACGTGGTCCTGTTTGTAGCTGGGGAGAGCCTGTGTTGGTCACTTCCGCCTTCAGGAGCCATGCTGACTTAGTGGAGAGGGTTCTATGTCCCTTGTGGTGACACCTTGTCCCCACACACTTCCTCTTGAGGCATCATTCAATAAGAATTCTCTAGAACTCCCTTGATTCCTAGCATTCAAGTGGGTGCTCAGGCAAATCCTGAAGGGAGAAGAGGAGGGAGGGACCTCAAAAGTTGGGTGGATTCCTGCCCCAAGTACAAGTCACAGAACTGATTTCAAAGAGATGGTTCACGTGAATGGAGGGTGTGAGAAAATTGTTCTCCTTATCCTGGTTTCCTTTCTCTCTGAATGGCTCCACCAAGCTCCATCACCTAAGCCGGAATTTAGAAGTCATGTCCTTGATTCTCATTGCCTCCAAACTCAACTGGTTACCAAGCTCAGTCATTAGTGCCTTGTAGTATTTCTCATAAGTGATTCTTACTGCAGCCTCCACTGCGATGGCCTTAAGGTTGGCCTAACGTGTCCTTGCTTGGGATTTGTTCTTGTGCACCTTTCCTCCATATTTATTCCATTGATTAATCCCTCTATCCATCCTTTCATCCATCCATCCACCATCACCCATCCACCCATGGATCCATCTGCCGTTTGCATATCCATCTATGCTTATATGGGGTGATTTTTCTAAAACACAGGGTTGAGCCTATCATACTTAGTCCTTCCTTCTCTGAATGAATCTTACTCCTCCGTCTACAGGAGAAAAATGTATTAAACTTGTTCAAGGTCACTACTGAGAAAACTTGAAGCTATTTGTTGAGAGTTTACCTAAACTCCTCCATAATATTGCTACCTTGGGGCATCCCTTTGGTAAGGCCACGTGGCCTGGGGAGTGGGGGCTCAGACGATACTAGCCCTTCCCTTGAGCAAGTGCCCCAAACAGCAGCCTTCAGAGTCACAAGTAAATGTAATGTAAATGTGACTCCCTAATAGGACTCCCCTGACTGCCCTTGTGATAAGCACTCTCCTCCTCCCACCCAGGGCCTTTCCTTTATGTACTTTTTCAATAAGACTGCCCTCAAAGCTTACTGGACTCTTGTTCGTTTTCATTTACATTGATTACTCTGCCCTTAGTCTGGGAACCCCAAAGCACTCCACCCCTGGACCCTCATAAAAGCAAGTGCCCTGGGCTTTGTCATGTGCTCTTTGCCTGCACCCTGCCTTAATGTCCCTGTATTTCCTCTTGAGGCAGGCCACACACATCCTCCAGGACCTGTGGGTAACATAAACTTCTTTATTTCACCATTCCTTGCGGGCTTTTGTGCAAGGTGCCTCAGCGTCCCAACACCCTAGGGCTCTCCTTCACAAATGTTAATTTAACAGAGCCACAACGTTATTGTTAAATCAAACACAAAAGCTCTTAGGTAGCCACTGTTTATCTGTGCCAGTGCTAGGATTATTCCCATTCTACAGGTGCAGAAATTGAGTCTCAGAGTTCTGTTCCAAGCCCAGGGCTGCGGTACACAGGTGGTAATCAGTGGAGACAGGGATTTTGCCTCCTCTTTACCACTGAACTACCCTGTCTCTGGAAGTAACCTTATTTCCCCCCAGACTCATCTATTTTTAATCGACTCGACACACACTAAGTTCCGATACCACGTGGAAAATGTGAGTGGAGGGAGGTTTATGAAAAGATCCCATGGGAAGAGGCAGAAGAGAGACACGAAATGTGTCTGGAAGGGAGGGCAAGTCGCGGTGATGGGGAAGACTTCAGAAGGAGGTTAATCTCAAGTGAGTCTTGAGGAACAAGGTAATCTTGCCTTAAGGTTCAGGCAAGGAGGAGAACTTTGAGGTGGAGAGGGGGCATACAGGCTTGAATCTGTATTAGAAGGCCATCTATCTTGGAATCAAAATACATAGAGCATCTAGATAACACAAGAGCTCTCCAAGATTTCTAAAAGGTGGTCACCTACTAAACACGTGTGTGCATGTACGCGCTTCCCAGGCAGTGATTTTCAGCCACAGGAAGTCCATTACCATTCGGTGGACCCATTTTTGTGGGCCCCACAGCCAACAATGTTAAGTGGGTGATGCTGTGGGGAGTCCCCGCCACACAGCCCCGGGGCCACAAACAGGAATGAATGATCCCAATGAATTACCACTGAGGTGCTCACCCTGGTTAGGCAAGGTTTCGACAGGCAATTGTCTTAGAATGTGTGTAAGTATTTATTTTAAGTGATACAATATGTCCTTTCAATCCTAGCACTATTTGAGAGCTGAGATATCCACACTTTAGAAATACTGTGAATGCAGAGCAAGACAACTTTCTGGCATATTCGAGATCAGAATCTCCCCCCCCCGCCCCCGTGCCTGGCGAGTGGGTCCAGCGGATGCTGTAGGGGGCTGGAGGTACGGGTGCTCTCTTGGCTGAGCTGTCAGTGGCTACAGGAAAGCAGTTCCTCCCAACCACGGGTGGGTGCAAGGATGGAGCTGGCATTGTGGGTGGTCGCCCAGAAGCCATTATTACTAACAGATCCTCCCCCCACTTTTTTTTATTCCTACGCACATGGCTTCCTAGAATAAAGACACCTGCTAACTTCCTCCACAACTAGGTGTGATCTTATGATTAAGTTTTGGCTAATAGCAAGCAAGTTACAGAATTACTATCACTAAGGAATATTATTCTTATGATGCATCTTTAAGAGGACAGAGCGTGCTTTCTTTGCCTCCTTCCCAAGCTCGGGAGCTCAGAGGTGATGGCTAGAGTCAAGCTGGAAGAAGACACATGTGCTGGTGAAGAACGGTAAAGCGGTAAAGCAGAAAAGCAAAGGGGCCTGGTCACTACTGAGCGTCATTCTCTCTTACCTGATCTTGACTTGACTTCCTCGAGAGTGAAACTCTCTATTTTTAAAAAAGTCACTGCCATATTGGATTACCTGTCATTCACAGTAGAAACTGATCCTAACTGTATTGGGCAGTGTATTTTTGGTTTTGTTTTTGCTTTTTTTTTTTTGCTGCATAACAAACCCCCTCAAAAACTTAGTGGCTTGAAGCAACAAAGACGTGGATTTTGTTTTCTTGCAACTGTGTGCTTCGACTTGGCGGTTTTCCCTGTCTGGATTGGCGTGGCCGATCTCCGGCTCACCTAAGACCGGACACACTAGAATAATTTCATTCGCGTGTCTAAGGGCTGTGTCCATGTGAGCTAGGGTGACTAGGTGCGTCTCATCATTCAGCAGGCTAGTCTACTCATTCACATAGGCCCCGGGGTTCCCAAGAACAGCAAGAGAGCCAATTCCCAGTGCACAAGCAGTATCCCAGTTTATGACCACATCACCCAGGCTATGGTCCTACTGGCCAAAGCAACCCAAGTGACCGAACTCAGCTCCCGGCTGGGAGGGGACGACCCAGGGTCTTGGATACCATCTCCCATGCTGTTAAAAGCAGGATGCTGTCTTTAGGAGGGGCAGAACCATATTCCCCAGGTTAAGACAACTTATTCAAGGCAGAATTGGGGCTAGCGTCTGAATACCCTGACTCTAAATCCAGCTTTTTTTTTTTTTCCTAAAATAGCACAATGTTTAAGACCCTGGGTTCTGAATCTAGATTTCCTACATTCGTATCCCAGTTCCACCATCACTAGATCAGTTTCCTTGGGTCAATGTTACTTCGTCTCCATTCTTCCGTCCTGTCCTCTGTCATATAAAGGTAATAAGACCATCGGGATGTGAAGAGCTTTAAATGACTTCATGTATGTACAGCGCTAAAAACAGGGCTTAGCACATACTAAGCAAAGATGATAGTTAATATCTCAGTCTGATCCCCTGCTGGTCCCGGCCCGGCTCTGTCCTATTAGGAAACATTGGCCGGTGAGGTTCCTAACACCAGAGTTTTGCTGGTAGAAATTCCAGATGCCATGTGCCTCACTCCCTTGCAGAAGCCATGGGAGCTAACAAGATTTGTGAGCCCTTTTGCAAGAGAAGCTCTTTACCCACATATGAGGTGCTATTATTTTTACTATTAGCGCTCGGTGCCTCTGGGATTTCCTTCAGATTTAGATTCTAGTTAAATTAGAAGGTAACTGTCACTCCAGGACATATCTGTCCAGAAGCGAATGCCCAGGGGTCTCCCCGGTGAAGGTTTCTTGTGCATCTCCAGTACCCGGTGGGTCCTCATGCAAAAATAGAAGGCGGGAGCAACAGACTGCAGGAAAGCTCTCATCTTTGCAGCATTGCCTTGGAAAAAAAAGGGTGAAAGGCATCTAACTGCAGGTAATTAATTCTCCTGGTGTTTTTCGGTCTGTGCATCTGCTTCAGTGGCTACATTTGTTAATATCAAACGATAGGGATTTCTTTTGGCGCAACTTAATAAAATTAAAGCTAAAAAAAAAGGAAAAGGAATATTTTTGAACCACTAAGCTGGCTGTCCTAAATCTCTGGCCTGTTTGGTATGTAAAACCTTTCATCCAGCATGCATTTTTTATGAAAGGATTGAAAACCCAAGAAATAAAACATGGGGTGCGGAAGTCATTATGCATAAGCTAGAGCCGCCTGGGCAACTGGGATCGAGCAGCCAGTCCCTGGGGAGAAGGGCAGTTCCGGGGGAGTGCAGATTCAGAGGCACTGGGCACACGCAGGGATCCAGGTGGATTTGTTGAGCCCAGAAAGAGCCAGGGAGGTGCCAATGATCAGTGGTTAGCTCCCGGGTAAAAATTTGTGAAGAATAAGAGGGATGGTCACTGCATCACCCAGGATCCTAAGCCTGCCACACCCACAGCCACTGGGCAATCAGATGTGGGCAAACACCTCCCTCATCTAAACCATCAACTCCCACTGTCACAGTAACGCTAGAACCAAGGGATAAACGCAAACATATAGCCCAGCTCAAGCATCATTAGCATTCATTAGTTCCCCCTGTAAAGCCCAAAGTGGGTGCTCCCAATGAGGGGACAGCTCTTCGCCAATTGGACATTGGGGGCTCTTTTCTTCAACAAGCTGTGGCCCCACTCTTTGTGGAATGTAGCCCCCGAAGTTCACATCTGCCTGGAGGAAAACGCGTGGGAGCGTCTGATGTGTCGGGCCTGGCTGGGGCTGCTTTATTCACGCTCCCATCTCACGGACCAACACTCAGCCACCTGACCACATCTCACTGTCAGAAGGCCTGGAAATACCGTCTCACTGCATTCTCCACCCTGTGCTCACCCAAAGGGGTAATCATTTTAACAAACGCTTAGCCCATCTCTGCCATGCCCCGACTTCATGTGATCACTTGATGGCCTTATTTGCATTTTTTTTGCCCCGGATGGTCCATCCAGTGGTCAGTCCAGTTCTCAACTTCAAGGATTTCCCATTGTAGGAAGAGTAATACCCAACCCCCCGCCCACGCCCTACAAAACCCAGAACAGTCAGAAATATCTGCTTTCCCCGAAGACCCTGTTCTTTTGTGCCTTCTCCACTCAAACTCGTGGGCCACTCTAGCTCCATTCAGGTTCTAGAAGGACACATGGAACTCCTTCCTGTCTGAGGAAACCTTTTTTTATGTTTAACATATTTTATTTAGTTTTCTTTTTTTTTCCCCTAGCTTTCTTGAGGTATAATTGACAAATAAAAACTGTATAGATTTAAGGTGTATAATGAGATGACTTGATACACATATGCGTTGTGCAATGATTACCACAATCGAGCTAGTTAACATCGCCACTAGTGCACACGGTTACCTTTGTGTGTGTGTTTGTGGTGAGCTCTGCTGTCTCAGCGAATTTAAGGGTAAGAGACATTATTATTACCTACAGTCACCACGCTGGATATTAGATCCCCAGAACTTACTCATCCTGTAACTGGAAGATTGGACACTTTGACCAGCGTCTCCCCATTCCTACCACCCCAGCTCCAGGCAACTTCTTGTTCTATGAAGGCAATCTTTTTATTTATTACATGTGTAAGATTATTTATTTATTTATTTGAGAGACAGAGAGAGCATGAGGGAGGGAAGGAGGGAGAAGCAGGATTCCTGCTGAGCAGGGAGCCCAATGTGGAACTCGATCCCAGGACCCCAGGATCATGATCTGAGCCAAAGGCAGATGCTTAACTGACTGAGACACCCAGGCACCCCCAAGAGTTCCCCTTTCTCCATGCCCCTGCCAGTTTGGTTATCTTTGTTCCTTGGTTTGCTGTATTCTTCCCAGACAGCACCCTTCTCAGAGGGTGTCCACCTTGTTCTATTACTCGTTGAAGTCAAAATATCACTTTCTAAGAGACACTGTCCTGACCGTCCTGAGGTAGCCGCCCCCCCACCCCGCCTCGTTCCACTCTGTTACATCCTGTTGTATATTCTTTATAGAACTTCACACTCAGGAATGATCTGGGTCATTAATGTGTTTCATTATCTATTGTCTGCATCTTCTGCTAGACCAGGTGCCTGGACATCTTTTCTGGTAAGGGCCAGATAAGTAATTATTTTTGGTTTTGTGGGTCACACTGTGTCATTATAAGTATTTACCTCTGCTGCTGGAGCAGAAGAACAGCCAGGGGCAGTATGTAAATGATTGTGTAGGGCCCTTTCCTGATAAAACTTTATTTACAAAAACAGTTATTGACACAGGCTCTAGTTTGCTGATTCCTGCACTGGAACCATGGGACCATGGGAACAAGGACTTTCACCACTACATCCTCAATGCTTAGCATGGTGACAGGTACATAGTAGGAACTCACCCAGCCCCATGTCCAGGGATTTTGACTTGGCTGTAAGCTCAATATTGAGGGGGAAAAATATTGCATAGAGTGACTCATGCCTCCCAAACTTAGAGGTAATTGGTGTGCACACAGTGTAGATTGGTTCATTCCTATTCCCATTTCCAACCCATTCTCACATGCCTTCCTCAACTAAAGAGGTTGGTAAGCCCCATTCTTTATCTCGCTGCTCACACTTCACTTAGGGATGGCCATATAAATGGCGCCAGTCAATGATACTTAACTGGAATTCTACCGAGCAGGGCTTCTGAAAAAGCATTTGTTTTCTGGAAGAAAAGAAACAGACCTGACCATGCGTCCTTGACATTGTGTCCTCCTTCCTGACTGTAATGCAGATGTGATGCCAAGAGGTACAGCCGGCAGCTTGTGGGCGTATGAGTAGAGTCCAGGGCCAAGGACAGCAGAAGAGCAAGGCAGGAGGGCTGGGTCTGCAGTGTCATTCAGCTCCCAAGTGCTCCCTGAGCTTCTTGTTATTTAAGGCAACTCAAGCCCTTCCATGTTGAAGCCACTGTGTTAGGTTTTCTTTTGCTTGAAGCTCAACACATTCCTAGCTGATGCACCTGTTACCTATTCTTATGCCAATGACCTCATTGCCCTGCATTTGCTCCTCCCCAGCAGTCTCAAAAGCTTGGTTTTTCTAATCACCTCTATGCTTTTTCTGATTGTCCCTTCTTGTTCATCACCCCTCCCGTGAGGTGATTTGGGAATTTGAGAAGAAACTGGGAATTGGGAAGAAATTAACTACATTACTGCTTGGTCTTGGGATCACTGTGCCAACTTGGTAACTGTGGATGGCGATGCCCACCACCGTCTTGCCCCATTTTTACGCAGCCTGTGGGAGTGTAGGCTCTGGCTCTTCTGACTTTGGGGTGATTCAGATGGCATCCTTTGCAATCACCTTCTGACATTTTAACCCTTTGGGACTCTACTCCATGCCGCTTCTCTGGCTGGTCCCAGTCCTGCTTTATGAAAGGGGGAGCCTGTGATTCTTAGAAGGGGTACTTCAAAATGGGCCACTGTGACATATTCTTTAGAACCTTTCCTCAGCAGAATAGCAAGCGACCAGGAGGGTCTGAGATTTTTACTAACTCATTTCTTAATTCGCTACTTCAGCAGACATGTATTGAACACTTATGTACGTGCCTGAACTCTGTTCTTGATGCTAGGGATAATATAGAAATGCAAACGCTCTTCCCAGCCTAGAGATGCTTATAGCGGAGAGAAGGTGACAGACACATAAACAGAGTATTTCAGTAATCTGGGATAAGTGTTAGGAAGGAGACAACCCAAAGATAGATCAGGAAGAAAGAAGAGTGGTTAATTCTGCCTGGTAGCTTGGAGATGCTATTATGGGTCCATTAACCTGGACTCAAGTATAAATCCACTGTAAATATGGGTAGTTAAGCCAGGTCATTCACCACTTAAGAGGAAACAGCATCGGCTGAAGTCCAGAGACATGATCGTGAGTACTCAGGGATCTGTGAGGAGATGGTCTGGCTTACTAGAATGCGCAGGAAGGAGCAGTGACTTTGGATGACATCAGAGAAGAAAGCAAAAGCCAGACCCCGCCGGAGAGCTTGGACCTCATCCACAGACCCAGATGCATCCTGAACAAATATCCCTGAAAGCAAAAATAACATGGGGCGGGGGCTCCCTCTCTCCACTCACAATATCAGCTTCAGCATAAACACAACACAAGGAAAATGAGTCCCAGGAGATAATCAAGTTTATTCTTATTGTACTATGGGCATTGCCAATGTAATCACTGATTTCCAATTCACAAATCCTATTTGCTGTTCCCTTTTCTCGAAAATGGCGATATATAGTGTTTTCTACTTAACTCTAAACAGCATAAGCAAATCACTTCCCCCTCAGATTGGCCTTTTACAGATGGGAGCGTTATTGGGTAGCCGTATAAGGATCGATTATGCCTGGGAGATCACACTGTGCTTTGGAACTCTCTCTTTCTCTCTCTAACTAACACACACACACACACACACACACACACACACACACACTTCTCTAACTAACACACACACACACACACACACACACACACACACACACCCTTGCAAGTGTTCCCAACATATGATGCTTCTTGCCAGTTCACACTTCTATTGCAGCTCTGGTAGAGAGTGCACTCATGTGAGGGCTTCCAGGTGGCTCAAAAGCTCCCTTCTCTTTTACTATCTCTCTCTGCCTTTATGAGGCTACCTGGCTTTATCTAGAAAGCACACTCATAATTTGGGATTTGCTAGTAATGGGTGGTACCGGATGCCTGCACTTGTTGGAAGAATAAGCTAGAAAGACCCTGAAGTGCTCTGTCATTCCAGGTGGCTGGAATTCTGAATTTCCAAAATGGTGACTCTAGAATTCTCAGTGTCCCTCAACTCCAAGATGCTGGGTTTTAAAGACTCACCAAACACATCATATCAGAAATAGGATTGAGCCACAGAAGGCAACGTCCTTGGCCTCTTGATTCTCTATCATCAAGAGGCAGACCCCAATGTCTCAATGGTTGGGCATCTCATGGAAGCTTCTAGAGAGAAATTAAAGTGTTGGCCAATAATGCCTAATTCTATAACAGCAGAAGGGTCACTAATGGTCCAACACCAAGTCCTACTAGCAGTCTCAATGATCTGGAGCCAACTGGGAGTGTTGATGAGGCATACGCTGATTCTGTGGGGCTTATTTCTCAGCTGCTACGTCCTGTGGTTGTCAAGATTCTTCTTCCTTTTATCTTGCACCCTTAAGAGGAGATATCAGCTATTCCGTTTGGAAATAAATCCTGTAGATATAAAATTTGTGGGCACTTGCAGGTATGGAATATTGAACTAGGTGCTTCGCCTGCACAAGCTCGTGATGCAGTCATGAAAAGGACACAGAGAAGGTGAATTAAAATTCCAGAGTCTACCAAGTGTGTGGCTTCAGGCAAGCCACTTCCCCTCTCTGCGTTTCAATGTCCCATCTGTAGACTGAAGTTGTTGAATTGCCTCACTATGGCCCACTCAGATGCCAGTGGGGGACAAAAAGATAATGTAGAGCAATGATGCAGGCTGGTCGTGTGGGCTAATGTTGCATGAGCTGGCTGGAGAAGGGGATGATGGCACACAGGAGAATGCCACCAGCACTGTATCAACACCAGCTCATTGTTTCCATGCAGGAAAACAGGCCCAGTGTTCCAAGAGCTTCTGGTTTTTCCAGAGAAGCCAGTAATCTAGATTTTATGAGAAATCTCTGTCTTTTTAAAGATCAGCCTAACATTTTTTTGAAACAGTGAGAAAGCCAAGTAATCTCATCCATTGGCCCAGTTTCAGCCCATGGGTCTCCAGATTCCATCTTCCACAATGGCTGGCCCGCCTTCCACAATGACTGTACTTTGCCAGGATGGACTTCCTACCAAGAACGTCAGCCATCCGTCTGTGGTTGTTTAAAAAATAAAGCTTTGTCCTTTGGCTGAGTGATTTGGGCGAGTCACTTCACCTCTCTTGTAGAATGGAAAACACTGAGCCCAACTCATGGCACTGCTGTGAAAATTTTAGGGTGTATCTAAACGACGCTGCGTGGAGTACAGCCGTGGGTTACCCTACCTTTCCTTCTTCACCCCTTCCTTTTTGAGCTTCATTTCCTCCTTCACTCACTCAATAAATAATAGTTAGGTACCAACTGTGCCTGAAATACAGTAGTGAACAAGCAAGTCAAGTTCTCTGAACTAATGGAATTATTGATAATAATGCAAATAGTCATTATTGGGTGCCAGCCATATTCCTAGACTATATTTAGTGCTTTATAAGCATTAGCCCTTTTACAGTTGCCATTAGTCTATGAAGTATCTGTCATTCATACTCTACAGATTCGAAAAACACAGGACTAGAAAAGGGATAGATTACTTGCTTCAGGTTACCCAACTAATAATGAGAGAGCTGGGTCTGGAACCCAGTTCTGCTCCACCTAAGGCATTTAACCAAACACCAGTGACTTCAAGCTTGTGGGACAGGCTGGTAAATGAACCATAGAGTACAATGGGATAGAGACTAAGAGAGGAGAAATAGGGGAGAGGGTGTGGGAGCATAGAGGAAGGGTACCTAGTCCACTGTTCCAGTTGGTGTGGGGGGGGTGGGGGTCATGGTCAGGGTCAAATGACATGTAAGCCAAGGTCAGAATCCCTGGGGCCTCTCTCTGATGGGGAGCAGGGGTGTGGGCACCCACAGGGATGGCTGATGGGGCAGAATCTGCTAGATGCTCAAGCACAGAGGCATCCTTCTGGACTTCCCCACCTTACCTCTCGCACACGAATGGTCTCAATGCTTCAAAAACCCTGAGTAATCTATTGCAAAGAGATCATTCAGAGGTGGTGGCAGGGAAAAAGGGCAATTCCTTAATATGGCACACAAGAGAGGTTACCCTTCTGGGAAACGTGGTGACCAGCTGCTCTTCCAAATTTCTGCTTATTCCTCTTGCAGAATTTGTTCTTTGAGAACAGTGGTCCCATCCCAAAAGCTCTGGGCTCAGTGACCGGGGGTGGGGTGGGTAGCGGGGGAGGTAGGATGGTCTTGGTGAAGCCCTTGGGCTCTGCCATCAGACTGTAGCAGTCTGATGAGGCCTTAACTTTTCCCTGCCTCGGTTTCCCAATCTGCCAAATGGACTTCACAACAATAGGGCTTATCTCTTCAACTAATTGGGAGGGTGAAATGAGAGAAGGACATGGAAGACTAACCAAGGAGACTCTGCAGAATGGGTGCTCATAATGGGTACTTGTTGACTAAGGAATCTGGAAAACCCCAAATCAAACCCACCTTCTCTCATTCAGCAAATGCTATTTGAGCATCTTGTATATCACACACACACACACACACACACACACACACACACACAGTGATTTTCTCATTCAAATTTCATGATAACCTTGTGAGATAAGAGTTCTTAAAGTCTTTCGCAGATGAGTCCTTAATATCCTTGAAGTTTTCAAACTCTGTTCTCTGAAGGGGAAGGTAGGTGTCATGCCCCCGCGCCCCCCCAACTCTGCCTCATGGCGTTTGCAATTTCTTCTGCCTGGAATGCTTTCCTTACAGGTATTAACAGGATATACTCTTGATTCTTTCAGATTTCTGCTCAAAAGCCACCTCTTCTGAGAAGCCCTCCCTGACCTCTTTTTGTAATATAGCACCCCTGTTACTCCTTGCCCCTTACCCCTATTTGTTTTTTGTCATAGCACTACGTACCAGCTGATATAGTATCTATTGATCCATTATTCATCTATCTATCCGTTTTCTCTCAGCTCTCTATTCTCTTATCTATCACCTGTTCTCTCGTATTTGACTTCACCACCAACACTGAAGGCAGGACTTTAGTTATCGTTATCCAGGACTCTATCTGCAGTGTTTGGGATGCAACATAGTGCTCAATAAGTGAACTGATACATGAATGGATGGATGGGTGGATGTAGGGATGGATGGATGGAAGCACGGATAGATGGATACGTAGGGGGATAGATAGGTGACTGGATGAGTGAAAGGATAGATAGATGGGTAGATGGGTGGATGCATGGGTTGGGTGAGCTAATGGATGGAAAATATCCGGGATTTTGAGTCAGATAGGCCTGGACTGAATCCTAGTTGTGTCTCTCACTTGCTTCTGCTCCATGTATCCTATCTCTGTCCAATTCATTGACATCACTTGGACCATTGTCTCAAAGCATTGAGCTACAGAATATCCTGTTACTTCATGATACATCTTGTCCAGTGTTCGAAAGCAGTGTTCTGGGGCACCGTCTAGTCTTACAGCGCTAAAGGGGCCTGTTTTCTTCTCACTCCCAGACTTCAAGTAGAGCAGACCTTTTTTTAAATCTGTCATAAACATGCAAATTCTGTGTGATATTTCAGTTGATTAAGAAAGGTAAACTGCTATAAAATGAAGCACACTCTGATATCCAAATATGATCTAACCATTTCGTTTTATGAGTAGTGAAATTATCCCAGGTATATGAATTTGCTCCCGCCAAAGTCTCATAGGGATTCGTGTCATAATCAAGACCCGGCTTACATGTAACTCCAAACACAATTTTCTTTCCATGGTATAATTCATTTATTCAATCATTTAACACACATTTATTGGGCACCTACTGTGTCCTGGATCCAAATCTCATCCCTCAATCCTAGGTGCTGGGTGTATAGAGACGAACAAGAGGAGCAATTTTTCTGCCCCCTTAGAACACCCAAAGAACAAATAATTAAACCAGATATTCTGACTAGCAAACTAAAGAAAATCAGAGCGACGGTGGAGATGGTAGGCATTCCAGGAACCCACTCCAAGGACATCAGCTACAAATGAGCAGGAGCATAACCAGTGGATCTTCCCCAGTGAGAAAAAATTTGCTTCTCCCAGAAGAAAATGAGTTTGGTTAAGCACCCAAACTCCTACCCCTCCCATTTCCTCTTCCTGTCCAGGTCCTCAGAGCTTTGCCAGCAAACCCGCTCTCAGGAGCCCGTGCTGATCAAGATGGCACATGCGTTTTACGCTGGCTAAGCTGGGGTCTGGTTTTGATGAACACCTCCTCCCCCCAGCTGACATGTATGTTTTAGTGCTCAGTGGTCCCAGGATTGGATTTTTATCAGCCTCACTGCCCAATTTCCATTTAGGACACTCCAACTTCTGCTAGATTCTTTCGTGTGAGTTCGTGGGAAGTTTAAGCTTGGATGAAGGGATAGTAAATTAATCTGGAAATCCCGCATACATGGAGACACACAGCACGAGGAACTGCACCATTCAAGATGGCTTTGTGGTAAGGATGGACCTGGGGCGACTTTGAACATGGCTTCCGTTGGTAGGGATAACAGTAATGAGAGAGTGTGGGAAAAAAGACTGCTCACTGGAACTGAAGTCTGGGAGAGTCCCTGGCACCCCCATTTTGGGACCTTGAAGCAAACATTTTTAGAGAAATAAGATTCTTTCTAGATCACATTGGAGAGTGTGATTTTTTTTTCCTTTAAATTCTGTCATCACCTGTGTTACACTTGGTAACCACTGGATGCCTGTCTTCTGAGATTCTGTTTAGCTTATTACTAAGGAAGCACTAACTAAGGAAGCACTCATTAAGCTCCTACTGTGCGCACAGCTGCCTGATAAAAAGGGATGAAAAACTGAAACTATGATTCCCAATGCCAAAGATGTCTCTGGAAGATGAGTGATCACGAGCTAAGATGATTTCTGGTGTGCGGTGGCCGGGGAAGGCTACTGGTGCAGTATATTCACTAAAAGATATAGGGGGTGGTGGTAAGGCCCTGCCCTTCACTTCCACGAACCCAACTCCATCCTATCCTGCCCCCTGGAGCCACCACCCCAGGAAACAGTGGTTTCTCTGATGCCCCCAGCGAACACTGGCTACACTTTAACATGGTATCTGCATTATCACTGTATTTGGTTCTCAGCTCTTAAGTGAGAGAAACTGAACTTCAAGTAACTGAAGCACACAATTCTTCACATACTGCATTGTTATCCCTCAGGCACAGTTGGATCCAGGAGCTCAAACAATCCCATCTGGGCTCTGGCTTTTGTATTTCGTTGCCTTTGCTTTCAGATTAGCTCTCCTCGATGGGCAGACGCGGTAGCTTCACGGTTATACCGCTCCAGCTCAGCAACTTCAGCAGAAAGGGGCTGTTTTTATACTATTCCAACAAGATCCCAGGATTGAAGCTTACTGGTCCTATTTGAGTCCTGTGCCCCTTCCTCAACCAATCACTGTGGCCAGAGGAATGGGATATTCTGATTGGCCAGTCTGTGACAGGATCTGGCCCTGCAGCTGGACAGTGGGGTCAATACTTCTCATGTCACGTGAGGTCAGGGGCTGTTTTTCTGGAGGCGTGGAAATAGGTTCTAGAAAAGCAAAAACCATCAGTGTTCATCTCACCATCTCATCACCCATCTCACATCCCCCCTTGTATTTTAGTTATTTTCGCTTCTCTCCCCTCCCAGAAAAAAGCTTCTTCAGGCCAGAACCACATCTGTTTCAGGGTCTCCTGCTTGACCCTGGGGAGTGTCTTTCACATGGCAGGTGCACAATAAACAGGTCTCTAATGGAGTAATATATATCCTCTTCTCCTCGCTCTTCTTTTTACTTTGTTTGGTGTAATTACATTAAGAATCCCTGTGTGGAAGGAAATGCTCATTTCAGCACTCATTTCCAACAAATACATCTTCATGTAAAAGGCAAAGTCTTCAAAGCTTGTATAGTTCCTGGTTTTTATGGTTAACAAATAAAGTTGAACAAAATTAATGAATGTGTCAAAATTTCTGAGGCTTTGATGACTCAGACTCATTGGGTAAATGTTTCCATTGAATGAAACAGATTTATCTTTCCATTGTTCATAACTGTGGGTCATTTAATAGATGAGGCTGCCTGCAGCTTCTGTGGAGACAGAATACTGACATGGGAAGAGAGAGAGGATAGGAAGTGTTTCCCAGGTATCTGGAAGGTTCGGGCTCAAAACGTTTAGTTAAAAATTAAGATGGATAGTGCAAGAAAGTTTTTGTTGTAGAGCCATAGACTCGGGTTAAGACTCTTGGATGAAAGAGTCTAGTCCAAGTAAGGGGATCCTTTTCATTACAGGGATCAACCAATGGGTTAGAGAGAAACGCCAGCCCTGTTCTGGGGAGAGCTCTTAAATTCAACCACTGGCCTAACTACGTGGGAGTTACTCAAGGTGCTGGTCAAAAATACACGTTTTGGGGCTCACTTCTAAGATAGTGATTTAATATGTGTGTGGGATAGGATGCAGAAATCTGTTTGTGGAAAGTACCCTGGTAAAGTCAGGTGTGAGAACTTCTGTCTTTGGGGTGCTAGGCACCTGTTCCTGCAGGTTCACGGAGGGTAGAAGCCGAACAGCTGGAGTTGGCAAGATTGGGGTGACAATCTCAGCTTGGCTCCTTACTGGCTGGGAGGCCTTGCATAGGGAGACATTTCAATTCTCCAGTGCTTGGGAGAAAAATGAAGACAAGCATATTCTTCAACTCCAGAGTTGTGTGAGGATGAAAACCGGTAATATACACACAGAGCAGAGTGCCGGGCATGACATCATCGCCGTCATCATCATCATCACAACCACAGCATGCATTTATTGAGCACTTACTGTATCCCAGATCCAGTTCTCAGTGCTGTTCAACTATTAACCCATTTTATTCTTACAACAATCCCATGAGGTAGGGGTGATTGTTATTCCCATTACGTAGATGAGCAAACGGAGGCGTGTAGAGATAACATAACTCTTTCTTGAGGGGACGACTTCACCATAGGAGCCATATGGGTGGCAAAAAAATCTCGAGTGGCAAGAAAACATCTCTCTGTAGACAGAAGGTCATTTGACTTAGCAGAACTAAGAACCAGAGCACAGTCCTCAGAGGTAGATTTGCAACATGAAATAAATCCAATTTAATTGCCTATGTAGGCAGACATTTTCTTCTAGGCTCTTAGCCTCTCAAATCCTTGGGCGTGGCTGCTGTTGCTGCTGCTGCTGCTGCTGCTGCTGCTGCTGCTGCTGCTTCTTCTTCTTCTTCTTTTTTTTTTTTTTTGGTAAGAGCTTCAACTATTCTGCACATTCATGCCCGCACAGCTGGTGACTTAAAGCTGCATTTGTCTTAGGGTCTTGTCACCTCAAGGGTCAGGTGAGGTTTTCTTCCCTTCTTCCTTAATTGCCATGCAAGTCACTGCTTAGACTACCTTGCTCTGAGATTCCCCAGAATGTAATCTGGCACAGAGGTAGTGGCCCAGCTCAGAGGAGGGCATCCCTGCTGGTTTGCAGCACAGAGAGTCAGTGGAGTGAGTGAAGCCAAGACGGATGCCTGCTGCCTCCCTTCTGGTCCAAGAGAGAGCGACGTATCAAAGAGCTCCTTGCAAAGGCAGGGCCCAGGCTCCCAGGCAGCCTGAACACCTGCACTGCTGCCTGAGAAAGAGAGAGAGAGAGAGAGAGAGAGAGAGAGAGAGAGAGAGGCATCTGCTTCCTTGGAAATCAATTACCAGGGCCCATTTAATGAGCTGCTTGCCTCCAGGGCCCATTTAATGAGCTGCTTACATCTCATATCAATTCCAATCAACATGCGGTTGGTCTTGCTAGTCTCCCTGGGTCGACAGAACTGGATTTGGGCAGGCGGAAGCAAGTTCCCAGACCCCAGACCAAAGGATGGGGTCTCCCATCTCCTCCTCCTGGCCCCTCCTCAGGGACAAAGACTCTTGTCAGTGTCTAAAATTCCACCATTGCCATTCATTCCTTTGGGCTTAAAGACCATCTTTGATCTTCTGTCCTGTTCTTTTTCTTTTCCACCACTTATTAGATTTCTTGTAAATCTCAGAAAAGATTGCATGCCTGCTTTAACTAGACAAACAATTCAAAAGCATTTAAAGGAGTCGATAATTTCTTCCCTTACTCCTTCTAACTTTTTCTCCAACCCCTGGGAAAGACAACAGTGGCTCTTGTTTTTGTGCCTTGTCACAATTCTTTTTAAAGTTCAAAACACATGTACAAATATGTATGCACATTTGCAGACTTTTTTTTTCCACTGCTGGACTTGGATCATATTATGTATGCTACCCTGACAGCTTGCCTTTTATTTTTCACTTACCACACCAGAAATTCCTGCAGATATATGATGAGATCAACTCATCCTTTTACACAGCTGCATAATATTTCACAGCTGGGATCGACATCGTGAATCCAACCATCCTCCTACTGCCCTCCAGCCCATGTTCAGGGTATTTGTGTGTGTGTGCTTGACATTTCAAATGATGCTGAAAAAACATGCTCGTGCTTCTGTAGTTTTATTCCTGTAAAATCATCCTAAATGGAGATTGTGATGTCAAAAGGTTTATGTCTTCTTATTACAAGAGGTATGGCCAGGTTAATTCCCAAAGAGCAACTAAGGCTTCCAACAGGAATATGGGAATTCCTGTTTTCCAACACACATACTAGCATAGGGTATTATCAGTCTTTTCTTACTTTTATTAATCTGACTGATGAAAAGTGGAATCTCATGGTTGTTTTGTTATGCATTCTTTTTGCTATGAATTTGTGCATATTGTCATAGAGTTAAATGTGTTTTGGTCTTAATTGCACTTCATATGCAATTATTCTTTTTCTTTTTTTTTTAAATGTATTTTTTACTATGAGTTTCTTTTTTTTTTTTTTAAGATTTTATTTATTTATTTGATAGACAGAGATCACAAGTAGGCAGAGAGGCAGAGAGAGAGAGGAGGAAGCAGGCTGTCTGCAGAGCAGAGAGCCCGATGTGGGGCTCGATCCCATGATCCTGGGATCATGACCGGAGCCGAAGGCAGCGGCTTTAACCCACGGAGCCACCCAGGCGCCCCTGCAATTATTCTTTTTCTTAACGATTTTATTTATTTATTTGAGAGAGTGAGAGAGATTGCAAGTGGCAGGGGAGGGGCAATGGGAAAGGGATAAGCAGACTCTCCACTGAGCAGGGAGCCCATTACAGGACTAGATCCCAGGACCCTGGGATCATGACCTGAGCTGAAGGCAGATGCTTAACCAGCAGAGCCACCCAGGTGCCTACATGCAGTTATTCTTAAAAGGTATAATGCCTCAATGCCTTGTTCACAATTACTTGTGAGTTCAGAGTGAGGTCTTACAAGAAGAGTACTACAACAAAAGCAGGAATAAGAAACCATTCTGTATTTCAAAATCAGTTAGGGACCTGGATTCTGTCAATGCCAATACCTCAGGGACGATATCATGTTGTAGTTTTGCAATGAGTTAATGTCAGTGGAGACACAGTAGAAGGGCCCCCCTGCTCTCTGTATTACGCCTTACAGCTGCATGTATCTATGATCATCCCAAAGAAAAAGTGTAATTAAAAGTTTTGTCAGAAACCAATTCTGTCTGGTCTAGTGGTATTTCTTAGGAAAATCTGTGTTTTCTTTAGTTGAAGAGCTGCAAGGAATACCATAGAGAATATGATCTTATCACTTGAATGTTCATTTCCCAGCAGAACCTCTTCATCAACTGCAGGGTTTAGAGAGATCTTTGATATGTGTCCAATACATCAAAATTTAAGGAAAATGCACATATCAACTAGGCATTTATACCATACCTAATATGTGCCAGACACTGAGGAAGACCTGAGAATACACTGCTGAATGAGACAGCTCATTTTCATGTGGGGGAGGACTGATAACATACAAGTAGGTTAAAATTGAAATAGGCTCATTTTTAAAAAATAGGCTCATTTTGAGAGCCTGGGTGGCTCAGTTGGTTAGGCGACTGCCTTTGGCTCAGGTTATGATCCTGGAGTCCCGGGATTGGGTCCTGCATCAGGATCCCTGCTCCTTAGGGAGTTCGCATCTCCCTCTGACCCTCTCTTCTCTCATGCTCTCTCTCTCTCTCTGAATAAATTAAAAAAAATTGAAATAGGCTCATTTTGAGATAGTGATACATCCTATGAAGGAAAATACTGGACAGGTCATCACGAAGGGGGAAGGAAGGTTAACACTGGATCAGATGGAGAAAGCATTCTGAAGGAACAGTGTCAAGCTATAAG